>PVJC01013044.1:0-38651 GCA_004026665.1 Murina feae
TGTGTGTGTGTGTGTGTGTGTGTGTGTTTTACTTAAAGGTTGAAACCTATTGCTTCAGATGTGTTTGGACCTCCGAAAGCAAAAAGTTGTCTCACTGGGCCCTAACTGAATAGGAAATTTCTATTTTCCCCCAAATCCACAGGGGTAAAAAACAATTCCAGAATCAGGGAATTCCAATCTTTGTTTACTCCTTTGGTGGACAGGGTGGTATCTTTCCTTCTTCTGTGCTGAGTCCATATCAAGGAAAGAAAATAATTTATCAAAATATTAATCTGTCATAGTCTTGATCCCCTCCCTACCCAGATGTGTTAAGAAGACGAAGTTCTTCCTTTGGCCTTTGCTATCCACTTGACCATTTAATTAACTTCACTGATTAAAAAAAAATATTTCTCTATGTGATGTTGGGAATAACTGAGCAAAAATAATAATGATAATTATAATACTCCCAGTAATTCAGTGTGTATGTGTGTATATGTGTGAGTGGGATAATTATTTAACAAATCTAGAGGTGAAGGGAAAACCACTTATGATTTCTCAAAATGCTTTAACCTGATTCTTTAATATTCAAAATACAAACTAAAACAAGGATTTTATTGTCTGTGCATAGGGGTGTGAATAGATTTTGGGATTTCAGTGAAATGCAGGTTTTGATGATTCTGAATACACATCATCTTCTGCTATGTGAAAAGTACTGAAATAGAGCCTGACACAAAGGGGTGGGGAAACTTCTGATTAAAAGCAGATGTGTTGCTCTCTCATGCAAGGACTTTTCCTTTGTGAAGATGTAAAATGTGCGAGAGACTCCATATGTTGTCTTACTGATTTGTTTTCTGTTCACTATCAGGTGTACATTAAAGGAGTAGAAGCAAATGCAATGTGGAAATGTAACGTACAGTGATGGCCTTTAACCATCTTTTTATTTTTCCTTCTCTTGCTTTACTTTCTGCACTCTCTCTCTGTAAAGTAAGTGGAGCTTATGAGTCATCATCTTGTAGAAACAGCAAGTGGTGAGTCATTTCTTAGGAGTTTTAGGGAGTTGTACGTGGCATTTCAAGCACATAAAATATTTAACCCGTGATTATCCCTCAGCCGTTAATAGTAACATATATAATGTTTTTTGTTTCCCCAAATGCACTTAGCATTATTATTATGTATGTGTGTGTGTGGGAGGGGGGGGGCGTGGTTCTGACAGATTATTCACAGTAATATTGACACATGATTAGTGATTTTCTTTTCTTTTTATATTTGGGAATTTCATTTGCCTCCTGAGTTACAATTAGAATTTTGGAAAAAGTGTTTTTCTAATTTTTTCCCCTTAAAACTTCTGCAAGCACCCTTTTATTGTTGCTATAATAGGTTTGCCAGTGCATTACAAATTCAAATATATAAAGTAATTCCTCTGGGTTCATGCTACTGGTAACCACAAAAACAAAACAAAATAAGCCTATATGTTTCTTACAGGTAGTCACATTGTTTAAAAGGTACACGACGTTTTCCTTGTTTCATAGGAGTGTTACTGTGTAGAAAGATTCCATTCCATTTCCATTACCCAAGTTACAAATACAAATAGAAAAACAAATTTTGAGTAATTATCTTTTCCCTTCTCAGCTGACAAAATATACATGATCTTAGAAGGCTGGTCTACATGTCAAGATTGATTTGTAATTATATCAATCAATTCACTAGTTAGTAACTAATTAATTAGTTTAACACATACTTAAGATAGGTGCCCAAAATATAGATAGGCATTTTCTCAAATATTTAGATTAGATAATCATCCTACTTCAAGATATGTTGATTTCATTGAAAACAGAATGAGAATTTAGGAAGTGTTATGAAAAACTGACAATCTTGAAAAAGTATTTTCACTGACTTTTCTAAACCTAATGTAAGTAAGTACCTGAAATATCTATGAGAAAAAGAGGGAAAAGAAGAAAACACTAAAATGTAGCCTACACTGAACCAGAATGCTGTGGGGGAGTTCATACTTGTGCACAGTTTAATGGAAACGTCATACAATATTTTGTAAGATTTCATGAAGGATAAAAATGAATCACCAGTGATGTTACCAGAACTAATTTGCATCAGGTGAGAAATTTCTTATGGTACCTGTTCCATCATAGTTACTAGTCCATTAATCCTTTTAATTTATAGTTCTGGTTATTGTCCAAATACTCTAAATGTCAAGGATCTATTTGTATCAAAGTTTACATAAAATTGTCTATATATATATATATATATATATATATATATATATATAGAGAGAGAGAGAGAGAGAGAGAGAGAGAGAATATATATATATATATATATATATATATATATATATATATATATATATATATATGAATTACTGTAAATAGGCCTGCCTGCAATGCCAATACTTATTTTGAATAATTATCACAATTTCTTTGTTTGAAATGATGGGTCATTCTAGAGCTCTATTTCTTTTATATTTCTTATTTATATCAAGAAGCTATATCCAAGCACAGAAAAGCCTTTTATTCTGAAGGCGGGGAAAATGCTGGTAAAGTATAAATAGAGAATTATTCAGAACTATATAACATTAGGATTTGCGAATATACATTAATTAATTGTCACAAGAATTCCAATGGGTAGGCAGCCCAGGTGACATTACCTCCATTTTACAAAAGTGGAAATAGGTTCAGAAAAATTAAATATGTTACCAAAGTTGCATAGTACTTTGTGATGGAGCTGAGATTCAAATAGAAAGGTATTTTAAAAAATTTTGTTCTCTTTTGTTTTAAAATTTAAACATTTTTCATTTTAAACGTGTTTGGGTGGGGGCGGCGGGGGTGGAGTGTCAATGCATGGTATCAGGATTGGAGCAGATAGTACTGCATATTTGAAAATCCATTGCATACTACTCCCTCTGGGAAAAAAAAAAAAAAGAAGAAGAAAACTGTGCAAACTAGAGGGAAAAAAAAATCTGTCCTTCCGTTCCTTTGGGTTGTCAGCTATGAGTTGGCTTGGTGAGTAGTTTTGCAAGACTTGTTTCACTTTGTTTTGGGCAAGGCTGAGCCATGTATTTCAAACAAAAGACAGCCAATTACTAACTTCTGGTTGCTGGGTGTGGTCTCCTTTCAAGTTCTATAAAATCAGGAGCCCAAGGCTTCAGTGCCAGTGTGAGACTTTCAGAGAAGAATCTCCCTTTAGCTCTTGGTAAGAAGGCAGAAAACAAAGGTAAGTCTGGGTTTTTCTTTTAGTTGGTTTTGGTTGTTGTGAAAATTTTTCCCATCATGATGTTACATGTTGCTGCTTCTATAGGATTTATGGCTAACTGTGTTTGATATGTTTTGATAAATCTTTCTGTAAAATTACACGGAGTATTCGTATTTTAGGATTCACAAATTGTAGTGTTTTGTTTTACTTAGTTAAGAAATGTGATTTTAAAGTATTACTTTGCTTAATGCTGACTTGTTATACTGTTGATGAGTTACCCTGGGGAAGAAGGGAAGAATGTGTTTTTTCCTACAAGTTGTGAGTTTCCCAGAGCTCTGTGTACCCCACATGGAAATCATGATGTGTGTGTGGGGGGAAGAGGGGGGGATGAGTGTGGGGAAGGAGTCAGGCCAGGGTGGGTTTCAGGGAACTGTTTCTAAGTGGCATGGTTGACATCATTTGTTTTATTTTGTAAAGAAAACATAATAGATTCTATCCTCATAGTGGTATCGTGCCCTTTGTAATTAACATTTTGAAATTAGTGTTAGTTTTACTTATGCCATCTAAATAAATAATAAGAGGATCTGCTTATTAATCATGTCATTTAGAGAGGGTGTGGATGCTTTCTTATTCCTGTAGTGTTTGTGTCATAGGCAGGCTTTCAAGTGCTGATCAGGGAATCTACGGGGAAGAAAACATTTTTTGAGGGTGTTGGGGAGATAAATCATCCCTTGGGAAAACCGGAAGAGCCTCTAAAAGTTATTCTTGATTGTTGAATGAGCTAATGGCCATACCACTCCTTACAAAAGCACAACTCAAATCTAAAGGAGAGTGTTTACTGGTGTTGGATACATTTTGAAAAGGAATAGATTTTTAATCATAACCATATAGCTGGCTAGTTCATCACAAATGATCCTTCAAGAATTTTTCTCTTAGCCCAGTTTGAATGTTATATTAAATGCCCCATATCGACTTTTTTAATGCTAGCTCATTAAGGTGTTTGTTTGTTTCTTGACTTAATTATGTCTGAAATTATATAAGGACTTTGAAAAAGTAATATTCCCCTCTGCCTGCATGAATGTATTTTTGGTGGCTGGAAGAGAAGGCCCGTTGCAAAATGATTCACATGTGGTAAAATGCTAGTTTCATCATTCTGAAATAGCTTCTTCTCTAGAAGTTGGTCAACACCCTAGCCCCGGGTACTAACCACATCTGGCAGCTGCCCAGCATTTGACTGATGTTGTCAAAATAGTCAATCATAACATTATTAAGGAACCAGCTAGAGTCTCATGCTTATTAAATACATTTTCACTCCAAAGATCTGCAAAGGTTGTAGATGACATAAGCTTGCTGAGCTGATTGCTCTTAATCCTTTCTAGACCCATTAATTTATGTCTTATTTCTACAATCAGCTAAAGCAATGGACCTATTCTTTTATAGTGATAAGTCAACAGCAGTTTTTGAAGTAAACAAGTTCATCTTTCTTTAAAATGGGATCCGTTTTTATCAGAAAGGTCAGAACAGACACAATTTATATAATATCTTCATGAAGCTAATTTTTCCCACTTCCATCCTCTTGAGGTAAAGTTTAAGTTTGGCACTTCAGTGCTATCATGCATTTTAGATACTCTTTTCCCAACACTCCTATATTTACAAATGAAGACCCCTAGAGACCTTAAATGTTTTCTTGAAGTCCTACAATCAACTAACGAGAATCAAAATAGGGCTTAGAACTCCTCTATTCTCATTTTTATATTCTATAATTGTGGAGAGAAACATTTGTTAAATTAGCATAGCAAAGTTTCCTAAATAATTAACACTCATACACTGTTTATTCACTCAGTAATGCTTATTAACATACTAAATTCCAGGCATTTTGGCCCAGATTGGAGGGATGGAATCAATAGTAGATTAGCATTGCCTTCCTGTAATGCTGCTGTAAAAAGATACCTAAGTAGAAACTGATAATACAGAACGGTAGGGGCTCCTGTGGGGCAAAAGCAGGATGTTTGGGGAGAGCACAGAACTAACAGAGGCTTTCCAGCGGATATAGTGAGCTCTATGCTGACTCCTGACTTCAAAGTTAGACAAAGGGCTGTGGGCGTGGAGGAGAAAACAGCATTCCAAGCAAAGGGAACGCCCTACTCAAAGGCCTGGAAGCAAAACATTTGTGAGACTACTTTTCACAAAGTGATTCTTCATAAGCCATGCTATTGTATGGCCTAATGAGCTTCTCTCACACGCGTAGGTGTGAAAAGGATTTGTGAAATATAAGCCAGCTGTTAACAGTTCACCACATTTGCTTTGTCGTTAATCCTTCCCCTTCCTCCTCCTACCCTCTCTGGATATTTTTTCTGTACATTTGAAAGAACATTGCAGATATGATGTCCCTCTGCCTCCAAATACTTCTGCCTGGATAAATTTAAGAAATAAGGATACAACCATAGTGCAATTGTTTTATCAATCAGGCAATTAACTTTAATGCAACAAGCCTAGAGTTCTCAAACTGTCTAGTGGGTGCAGTTGCTAATGTGCCATTTCTGGAATACCTTTTCCTTACTTTCAGTAAGCATAGATCCCTCTAACACCTTGGGCATACTTTTTGTGCATATCTTCTTTAATTCCTTGCTGAATGAGATGAAGAGAGCTCTCGTTGGACACATGAATATATATAAAAAATGCTAATCTCTAGAAAGCTATACACATTTATGCACAGATAAATGAGATTGGTAGGTTAGTGTATGGTCACTAACCAGATAAATTCTGGAATATTGTTAATTTCCATGTAGGTCAGCCTATGGATAAATGGCCAACTTCAAATAAGACGATGATAGGGCCTGAACAGGCAGAATGGTCTGGCTAAAGATTTTGGCCAAAAATGTTTTTGCTGTGGAATTTGTAAGGTGTGTTGCCATTGCTATGCATTTCTGTTTAAACATGCAGCTGGCTTTAGGCACTTAGTAGTACATGGCAATTCCTAAAATTCTTTTAGGGTAATTTCTGACGTCTTTTCAAAATCCTTGTTTCTCTAAGCTTTGCTCAGAGCTAGTGGATTTCATCTGGCTCAGTTGAGATTCCATTCTCCTCCAATTGCTTTCAGGAGACGGGCCCTCCTTAGACTACTTTTCTTTGCAAGGCCATCCAAATCATTTCACACCGAAGTCTAGGAACTCAGGATAGGTTATACAGCTGTTTCCTCTGTGGACACTGTTATGGCAAATAAAATATTCAACCCCTTTTTTATTTTGTGTTATCTAATTAATAGAGCAATAACACTTTCGTAAGTTTATATTTTAAGAAAGCGATGCATTATGTAAGCATCATTTTGAAGTGACAAAAATGAATGAAGTGGGGGAAAGTTCTCATAAAATTCATTTTCTAGTTGTGAATCTATTTTAAAAATTATATTTGATAATAGCCTTATTTTTTATCTCTTCTGAAGTTTTTATTTTCTAATTGAAACGCGTAGAAATATTCGAGCATGTGTTTCTATAACTGTAGAAAAGTACTTTCTTATAAAAGGTTTGGATGAGAGGATAAAAATGGAAATTTCAAATACCTGAAGCCTTGTCAGAAATTGCTAGATGTTTTTGATACGCCAGTGAAGCGATAGGAAAAGGAAATTCTCTAAATGCCAACGGCACCAGATTATGTCTGTAACAGGAGTTAAACCCTGGTGCAAAATTGTACAACGTGACTTTGCCTTAGGAAACAGCTTCAGATTTGTCAGTTGCTGGGTGGGGGAGTGGAGAGAGATGAAATAAGTGCACAATATATGGTTTCTTCTCCCAGACGACAGAATAGTAATCTTAACAATCCCACAATAATTAAGGGGAGATGGTTTCTGCTTTGGAGATTATTTCTCTCTGCATTTAATCTCATTACCTGGAACTGCAGTTCTGTTCCAGCAGGTGTGGCTTGAAGTACTGTCTGAACACGCTGTGAAGGAATCGGGTGACGGTGTCACTCCTCATGAGTCATTTAGCTTCACCTGAAGAATTTACACTGGCGTAGATTACCCTTCCAGGCTCCCTCACGAATATTCATAAGTGTAGTCTCCTGAGGGATCAACACAAGGGCGTGGAGAGATATCAGAATAGACCTGGAGCAGAGCCTCCTAAAAACAGAAGCCCAGACAGAGTATCTCTGTGGGCTTCTTCTGTGGGTAACACGGAAAATACATCAGTCGTTCACACACTTCAGGTTTCCAAAATATTCATGGTTGGTTATATAAAAACACTGCTGAAACATGATAGTAATTCCAGAAATTTCCTTTACGGTAGAATTTACAGCCATGTTGTAATTTCTCCTGTTAGAGCAAAGCACCCGGTATAAAATAATCCATTTCCCATTCTTTGTGTTGAGTGGGAAAACATGTAGGCCTAGTAATTGAACAGCTCAAAAATGAAGAAAAAAAATAGTCGCACTCCAAGTGCAGTAATAATTTTATACCAAGGAATGAGAAAAAGTACTGAATCCTTCGGGGGAGAGAAATAGTACCTGGATATCCTTTTATGGATAGAGTTTTAAGTTTCAATCAACTCCTTCAGATTGTCACAGATATATATACCTTGTAAATGTAAGTTTTATGCGCTTTTTGTTCAGGCTCTCTGGGATCCTACATAGATTCTCCGATGGCCTAATATATGATCTCTAATCTTTCATCTTGCCCATCTCTTAACCATTCTCTACTAGTATGATAGAGGATGAGTAATCTTTCGACATATAAATAGAATCATATTGCTTTCTTTTTAAAAACCCATTAATTTTTCCCCCCAAAAGCTTTAGGGATGCATTTAAACTTCTTTGTTGGAGCTTCTGTCAATCTTTCTGGTTCCAGTGAACTTCTGTCAGCTCCCCAAAGAGGACCAGGGTCTCTCTGTTTTGTTCTCTGTCACTTTTCTGCCAGGTTAATCTCAGCTCATTTCAAGAGAGGCTCAGCCCAGCCAACATGTCTTCTAAAAAGGTTTCCTTAGCTTTTGTGTTTTCCCACCGGGAGCAACGGGAACTTTAAGTTCATTGAGGCAAGCAAAGATGTTTTGATGTTTTCTGCACCCCCAATAGTTGGCAGATAGTTATCGGTCTGTAAATTTAGAGCAATGAAGTGAATCACCAGCTTCTCTCTTCAGCCTATATGTTGTTTGTAGTGGTCCTCTGATTCCTAAAAGGTAGGGACTGAATGAGGCAAGACAGAGCCAAATTTCTGAGTGGAGATGATGGGTGCCTATTCAAGGGTAAGATTCTCCTTTTAAAAACTTACACCTAGCATTTTAATTATGCTTCTAAGAGTGATATCCTGGTAAGTCAAGTCAAGGCTGCTCTAATATGTCTTGTGTATGGAAGGGAATGAAGTGTTGTATATGTGTGGTGAATTTGTGGTGTGTAAAGCATGTATCTGTTTTCTTTCCAGAAACTTCTTTAAAAATGGCAATGGTATCAGAATTCCTCAAGCAAGCCTGGTTCATTGAAAATGAAGAGCAGGAATACATCGTAAGTCAAGTGACAGTAAAATAATTTAGTTAAATATTAAAAGGGAAACTAACATGAGTGAACGGACATTAATTTTCTCTCTCTCGTCCACAGAAAACTGTCAAAGGATCCAAAGGGGGTCCTGGGTCAGCAGTGTACCCCTTCCCCAGCTTCAATCCGTCCTCAGATGTTGCCGCCTTGCACAACGCAATAATGGCTAAAGGTAAGGAAGCCTTCCTGAACAGTCCCCTCCTCCACACTCAGAATGGCTGTCCGAATGGCTAGTGAAAAACAGACATATGCAGCGGAAAAAGTCTGTTCATTTTGAACATCAGACTTCTTTATCAAAGGAAACTATATTTCCTTTCGTCACTTAAGAAAAATGGTTAAATCTGGAGGACCTCTGCTGCCATAACAGATATCTTTACCAGCTCATTTCTAGTATAAACTCAATACTGAAACCAACACCGCTGTTCACATTGAGGGTTTGAATTAAGATCAAATACTCAGCAGCGGTTCTCAACCTGTGGGTCTCGACCCCTTTGGCGGTCGCACGACCCTTTCACAGGGGCGGCCTAAGACCATCCTGCATCTCAGATATTTACATTACGATTCATAACAGTAGCAACATTACAGTTATGAAGTAGCAATGAAAATAATTTTATGGTTGGGTCACAACACAAGGAACTGTATTTAAAGGGCCAGAAGGTTGAGAACCACTGAAATGCTGTAATATGGAGCCTCTGGGCCAATGTCCCCTTCCTTTCTCATTCAGATGAGAAAGCTTCCCTTTGCTGAGAGTAGTTGCATCTATATAATCCATTTTTCTTATTTGGTTAAGTACTTCATTTGGAGCACCCTAATAATGAATCATTTAATGTCGGTTATTAATGAGGAACAAAATTTTAAAAGGCAAGCTACCCTTTATTTCCAGGTGTGGATGAAGCAACCATCATTGACATTCTAACTAAGAGAACCAACGCACAGCGCCAACAGATCAAAGCAGCTTATCTCCAGGAAAAAGGAAAGGTGGGTTGGAGTGGTAAATTTGCATTTTTAATTTCGGTTGCATTTGTGGTAAACATGGGTTTTGACAGACGGTTACCTAGTTCCTATTACAACTACCATGACTGGGATTGCAGTATTTATCCACTTGATTGCAATCAAGTCAATTCCGGCAAGTTTATTAATTTCATACTTTTGTCCTAGTGGTGTAGGTTCTTTGCAGAGGCATGCTGTATTGGAGACAAGTCTTTAATTTCAACATAAACATCAAAATTACTATGGGCAAGAAGGAGTAGGTTCTGGTTGAAATCTGTCTTCTGCTAAAATTTAAACTGAGTTAATGTCCAAGTGTAAGGTTTATACATATAATTCTACTGTTGATGTAAGAAACATCTAAACCTGTAGAGAATTTTTACGAGTTTGAGCCAGATTAATGACAATTGCCAGGAAGTAAAATGTGATGTTTTGCAGCTTATTTTATACAGTAGAATCAAAGGAGGAGGCATGAGGAGGGATACATGGATTTAATTATTTTTAGATTAAGGGGTCAGGATAAAGCAAAAACAGAAAATTCTCTAGGATTGGATGAAAAGTAAAATAAAATGGAGAGACATATACTTGTTTAAGGTGGGTACAGGATAGTTAATTCACAGTTACAGCACATAGTGATGGTGTGTGAGGAAGATAGCAATGAGGGTTCTGGGATCTAGTGCTCTGGTGGTGGTGGTGGGTGTGCCCTGAGGGGTCTGGAAAAGGTTATTACTCTGATATTTTAGATGCAAAAAACAATTTTACTGGCTCACTTCCGGTCAAGATTGACCATTGTCATTGAAGCTGCAGGTCTAGTACCCGACTACCTGCCACAACCTGCTTTTAGTGAGGAAATACATGTTCTTACTTTCCTATGTGGTTACTTTCTGTCTCTGAGCTTGTAAGGTTCTCCATTCAGGCATCTCCGAGCTTGTCAGCTTTAGTATGTGGTCCCTTTTTTTGCCCACACTACTTTAAAAGTAAGCTTTGTATTTTTTATACCAAATAAGGACAGTGTTTCTTAAGAAGTGCACTTAGAAAACTATATGTCAGCATCTGAGTATAGCGCTTCTTTGAGCAGTGCAAACCTCAAAAGTTTGGAAAAAATTAATATGTTTTATATTTTTTAAAGAATTCTTACTACAGTTTCTGTTAATATACAAACCCTATGTTTTGAGTGTTGTAGTTTCCTCCCTTTATAAAGGATTGAGAACCTTGCTCTATAGGGAGGATAAATCACGATGGAAGGAAACTTGATTTGGGGTGGTGAACATACCACATTACAGTAGACAGATGATATATTATAGAATTGTACACCAGAAACCTATGTAATTTTATTCACCAATATCACCCCAATAAATTCAATAAAAAATAACTTCAGAACTAAAAAAATAAATAAATGAAAAATTAAAAAAAAAAGCTATCAACAAATTTAGTAAAATTTCATTCTGATCACTCTGAACGATTAAGGAAGCATTCTAAAAATCTGGTACCTTTTGTATGCAACATGGTTAAGTTTAGGAATCAACAATAAAATTACCTTCAGGTGGGGTAACCCTACATTGGGGTGTGACCTAGGGCGGTAGTGATTGTAAGCCCTGGTTCCAATCTCTTTCTTCTAGCCCCTGGATGAAGTTCTGAGGAAAGCCCTCACAGGTCACCTTGAGACCGTTGCTTTGGCTCTCTTAAAAACCCCAGCCCAGTTCGACGCGGAAGAACTTCGTGCAGCCATGAAGGTAAAAGCCCGATTTTTTAGGAAAAACAACTTTCCCGAAGAGAATGTGTAGGTCAAATTCACTTAGGCCTCTTATTGTACCTTCAGCATCTAGTAGAGGGCCAATCAATTAAGGGAATGAAATGCATGTATTGATTAATTAAAATTGGCATTAATCGCTGTGTTGTTCCCATGGTCAACATGTCACTATATCAATCATATATCTCACCTTTTACATGTCACTATTTCAATCATATATCTCACCTTTTACATCTTTGTCCAAATATTGCTTTAAAAGCCATTTTGTTTCTAGAGCAGTACACCAGATAGAACTAATGGTAATTACTAAATATTGTGGGAAATGTACTAAATGCCCCATTCAAACAGATTTCAGGACACAAACACTAGTTGATGCTCTCAAGTGAAGATTTTCTTACATTTCCTCTTCTCTTTTAATTCAGGGACTTGGAACTGATGAAGACACTCTGAATGAAATTTTGGCATCAAGAAATAACAGAGAAATCCGAGAAATTAACAGAGTCTATAGAGAAGGTAAGTTTTAATGTCCAATAGTCCAAGTGCCTTAGTTGGAAAAGGAAATGTGATATACTTGTCTTAAAATTGAGTGTGGGTGTTAATTAGGGGGACTTTGGAAACTCTACATACTAATTTTTTTTATTGTTTTCACATGTCCACTGTAATCACACACTGTTGCTGGATAGCATTCAATTTGTTGGGGTGCTGAAGTGAGATAACATTTGCACTTTTAATCAAGTGTCCCTATAAGGCAAATGGCCACATAGTATTGTAATGGAAGTCAATTCAAAGCATCACATTCAAAGAATTTTCTAAAAACATTTTCTGTTATCCTGAGATTTATTTTATTAAAATATACTATTGTCTTTTATTTTGGAAAGAACAACAAAAATAAAAAATAAAATCTCCAAAAAAAATATTGTCCATATGTCCTTGGAAAGGTAAAGAGCGAGGTACTTAACAATGCTGTGGTGGAAACTCTTGCCATTGTGAACTTTAGCATTCTGCACATAAATGACTTGCTTATTCTTTATGTCTAGTTGCATCCATAGGGATAAAAGACCAAGCCATTCCTCATTTTATTCTATTCAGTGAAGCATCTCATTTAAATGCTAGGCTCAATGCTGTGAAGAGAGTAGCTGAGCAATGCTGGGTCCTTCCTCTTTTCCTTTTCTAGTTTCCCGAACCAATATGCAGCACCTGGAATTTTCACCCCAGGCACAGAGAATACAATGCCCCTTGCATATTGTTTTTCGAGCAATTTAATAAAAGGATCAGGATAAGGAAGATTTTAACCTCATTTTCAGCATTTATCTTATTATCAATATTTATCTTAGATTCATTTATAAGGGATAATGATCAAGAGGGGCATTATTTTTAGTATTTTTTGTTCAATAAAACAAAGTTTACAAAGGGAAATAGCCATATTTTCCCATTATACTGAAAATATAGTCCAGTGATAGCTTATTAAATTGCCCCATCTTCTGGTTAATTATAAATTCAGTTAATTTTTCATAATACAACATTATTTTGCATAGTTAAGCAAGGGTGTTTACACAAATAAAAATTTTAAGTCTATCTATATACATACATAGCTAAACTATATTATATATACTTATAATTAAAATAAATGAATAATCTGTGTTCAAGCAAGTACCTCTGGTTTATTCTTTTAAATAACTGTTCTACTCACCACATTGCTTAAATTCTGGCATGTTTATTTCAGACATAATTATTTAATACCTATGCAATTCATATTAGCAAAAGCTCTGTGACTGTATGTTTTCATTCACAGTATTATCTAAATTGCGTTCATTGCCTTAGAGGATAGAATTTTTATTTTTTTTTAAATTATATTTTGAATGCTTTCTATAAGTCATTGAACATTTGGCATTGAAAAATTTAAGTCAATATAGAAATGTCTGGTATTGTAAACATCATCATTATTAATCATTAATTTACTGCAAGACATACTTCTCTTATTTTTCAGAATTGAAGAGAGATCTGGCTAAAGACATCACCTCAGACACCTCTGGAGATTATCGGACGGTTTTGCTCTCTCTGGCTAAGGTATACTTCAAGTGGTTCAGGAAAGGCCTCCTCTTTTATGAAGAGTAAAATTGTAGATTTCATCTCACTCTAGAAATGAGCAATTGACTCTCTTTTTTCTCAAAAAATGTTACTTATTTGATTTTAAGGGAATTAAATGAATCATGTGATTCCATGCTGGTAAACAACTTACAAAGAGAATGGGATTTTTTTTTTCTTCCAGGGTGACCGAGCTGAGGACTTTTCCTTAAATGAGGATATGGCTGATTCCGATGCCAGGGTAAGCAATACCTCCCACCTCTAACGGTTCCTGCCCTAAGTGAGGGTACACCGGATGACCTCCACGTGAAAGCAAGTCTCAGACACTTTAAGAGGCCACAGGCATCTAATGTTCATTCCCTGGATGATGGGCACTGTTCTGTCCTTGAGCAAGCCAAGAAAAAGAAATGCAGTCTTGATGTATTCAATAGATCTCATGATTCATAAAGTCAGAAAGGGTTAAAAGGGAACCTTGAGAATTTGATTGGTTGTTCCAAAGAATTGTTATATTAAGAAAACTTTGATTTTTATTTTATCAGGCATAATTTTTTATTAAGTGAAGTGGAAAGAGTAAGCATATCTAACATTCTTTTAACAATGAACTTGGAATGGCTTGTAGATACAAGCTTATATTGTAACAATATTATAGTAATGATATAATTACAAAGTAATTATAATAACATATTTATATACTTTCAAGTATATTGTTATGTATCGTTTCAGTGAGGTTACTGGTTATTAATATGCCAGTCCATTGGCAACATTAGAAAATGGTACCATTTTAGGGCCTGGAATTTCTGTTCAAAAAAATAAGGACTATTATTTGCATATGCCTTCCTCTTGGCATAGTATTGTCTCTATAAATTCATCACAGTGAGACAGTAAGAATAGAAAGATTTTTCTTCACTCCCACTTCCTTCACAGTAACAGTGCATTATCTTGCACATAATAGGCATTCATTAACTTTTTGCAGAATGAGTGCATACATATCAGATCAGCCTGCCTGAAAAGTCCAAAATAACTACTTATGTTCATTGGAAGTTTGGCCATTTTAATAGAAATTGTGTAAGCAAACCAAAGAACTGAAGTTAGTATTTCAATAATTATTCATACTAAGAAAAAGTCTTATTTGCTTGTGATTTCTTAAAATTTGCTTTCCAAGACCTCTAAGATGTATATTTATGACAGCTACTTGGATTAATGTGTTCCAAGAGAATGATGGCAATTAAGATTTTAAAGTTATCAGAACAACATGTGATAATAAGGGAGATTATCTTTTTCATTTACAAAAGAGGAAAGTCTATACTTTAACAAGGCTAAATTATTTACCTAAGATTACAGAGTTATTAAGTTGCAGAGTCAAACTTTGAATCTAGGAATTCTAACATCAAAATTCAAGACCTAGATTATTTGTGGTTGAATTGTTGATTTAATAGCACCATTTGCTCATAATTCCTTTGAACAATTAAAAGTAAATAAAAGTTAGAGAGGTCCTTGGAGTTGTCTTAACATAGAATGTAATCTTAAAGCAATTTAATTCATCAAACATTTCTTCTTCAAACACATATTCAATCTTCAATGTATGCAAGGCTCCTTGAGAGATACTGTGGAAGATACTCTCAATCTCAGCATCATGTATTCTGATCCTTTTGGATACAAGGCAGATGCCTAGAGAATCTTAACATTCATGGGCAGGTACTAAGTCAGCAGATGGTCAAGTGTCTATTTTTGTGTTTCTTGACAGGCATTATATGAAGCAGGAGAAAAGAGAAAAGGGACAGATATAAACGTGTTCACTACCATTCTTACCAGCAGAAGCTATGCCCACCTTCGCAGAGGTAAGAAGAAAAAAAGGGTTCCCAAAACCTGTTTATAGAAGACACAATTTTTTTTGAGGACAATTAAGAGAAAGGAAAGCAAAAAGTCTTAATCAGCAGCATCACTCATACACCCAATGAATATTGTATAGAGCTTCTGACCCCTTAATGATATTTGTGAATTCAACTTCGTTTAGGGATCATTTTATAGTATTTGAAATACCTTCTGTGACTTTGGCATTAGAGCATTATTTCTTTATTTTTCACTATTCCTATTCCCCCAAAATATTTGGAGCAGATATGACAAAGTACATACATGCAACAGAACACATGAAATTACAATAAAGAAAAACAAAAAACTCAGGACCAAGTAAAAAAATAAAAGTGTATGTAGATGCTGCCGAAACAAAAACCAAAAGGAGTTTTTCCCTTTGAGCGCAGATTTTGCTGAGCCTACTGGAAGCCACGGGCAAATAGAAAGTCATAATAATCACCCGAAATTCAGTATCTAATAGTAGCACACTGGTTTCTAATATAAAAATTAAGGGAAACTTACTATACAGATTTTTATATAAGCGAAGATCCATTTGCTATGGCACTTAGCTCTGATGTAGCAAGTGTTATGATTGTCAATCACATGCCATTTCTAATAAATGTCAACACTTGCAAAAACTTCCCTCAAATATACAAGAACACCAAAATAGGCATGTGACTTACATTCCTGGGGGAAGATGAAGTATCCGAAATATACTCGGTTCAGTATTTAGCTTTAAAATATGTTGTGAGGCGCAGTCATCCCGAGGAGTGCTTTGAGTCGGTTGCCCTGATTTTGCTAACGAACGGGATGCCTTCCACATTGCTTAGTTTAAATGTCATATCCAGTGTTTCAGAAGTACACCAAGTACAGTCAGCACGACATGAACAAGGTTCTGGACCTGGAGATGAAAGGAGACATCGAGAAATGCTTCACAACCATCGGTACGTAGTCCTGGGAGGAGAAGAACTTTCTAAGTGAAAATTGCATCATCATTGCTGTCCCATAACTAAAACACAAAACAGAGCAAAAGCAAAATAACTCAGATATAGTTCATCTAAGCTTCGAAAAGAGGCAACATGTAAGATAATGGCAATGCATGGTTAGCTAAACATATGCAACGGCCTTCTTAATAACAGTTATCATTCCCTTTAGAAAAAAACAGATATGCAGGTGGAAAATACTTACTGAGCCCCCAAGAAGCACCAGGCTGGACATGGCATAGAGGAAAGTCTGAATGGTCATTAAGATGAAATTTGGAATTAGATAACAGACTCAAATCCTGGTCTGTCACTTGATAATTGAATAATCCTAGGCAAGTCCAGCGGTTCTGATTCAGTAGTTCTCTGGAAGCTTCTGACAAGGTCTTCAATAGAAAGAGACATTAAAGTTCTCTCATGTTATTCAGCGGACCAGGAAGGGCTGAGAACCTGTGTTCCAAAGCAGCTTCTCAAACATTAATGTGCCCAGGGATCTCCTAATTTTGTCAAAACACAGATTTCCATCTTATTAGGTCTGGCGTGGGGCCTGGGATTCAGCATTTCTAATAAACTCCCAGTTGATACAATTCTTTGGTCCAAGGATAGCACTCTGAGTAGCAAACTACATCATCTTACCAACTGACACATCTATTAGCCTTTTATTTGGCAGCTGCCTCTCACAGCCTGTCCTTTTCCACTTTTTTCTTGTTATGACATGAAAAAAAAGTATGTATTATATGCCGATATGGCTTTTAACACCAACTGGATTCCACGTTTCTAAGAAGAATATGCTCAGAATAGCATGAAGCTGCTATTGTTTGTCTTCAAGCTAATAGGAGGAAAGAGATGGTGTTATGAGGAAAGAATATTAAAAACCAACATCTAGAGAATAGCTTCTTATAAACCAAGTGTCCATATTGAGAAGCGAGGTGGGAAACAGGGGTGAAGAGAATCTTGCTTGTTGCAAAACCCCGTATCTCTTATTTCTTTCATATGCATTCTTGCTTCTTTGGGGACGTACCAATGTGTCAACTACAACGCGCCTCTTGCAGTGAAGTGTGCCACAAACAAACCCATGTTCTTTGCTGAGAAGCTTCATCAGGCCATGAAGGTAAGATTCCAATGATAGGAATTGCTTCGGGGGAAGGTTATTGTTAGCGGAGAGGACACAAAACCTCAGATTGTTGGAAAACCACACGTTTTTATAAGTATATTTTCACTGATGTCAGAGAGAAAGGAAGAGGGGAGAGAGATAAAAATGATGAAAGAGAACCCTGGATTGACTGCCTCCTGCACACCCCCTACTGGGGATTAGGCCCGCAACCTGGGCATGTGCCCTTGACTGGAATCGAACCCGGGACGCTTTGTTCTGCAGGCCGATGCCCTAGGGCATGAAAATCACACATGTTTTAATATTTTGCCATTAAAAAGAATCATAGTTCTATCCAATGCAAGAGGTAATACACTTTCTTATTAGAATAAAATGGTTAGATTTGTTGTATTTTTTATAGGTAAGATGGTAAGGTGAGCTTGCAAGTAATTTGTGAGTTACTCATGTTTTACATAAAAGCAGAGTCAGCATAGGAAGGGTGAGATAATTTCACTTTTAATGTGTGATTTTAATAACTTCGTCTGCAAAGGTTGTGAGTTTCACAACCTCTCCTTTTCTGTGTTTGATTTGTTTTTTTTAGTCTGTCTTCCATGCCCTGGGTTAATATGTCATTCTAAGTGTTTGAGATGCTGTGCTAAGATTACTGAAGTAGTAGGCATTCTGAAGGTGTATTGAGATAGACTTCAACCACTTTAACTCTATCCTCCTGCTTGCATTATATTATATAGGGTGCCACCACCTGTATACTTGTACTGTGAAAAGTCATGGAGGTGTCTTTTTTTTCCCTTTAACAATTCCAAAAGAAGAAAGTCAAGGGAGGGAGGGAGAGAGAGAGAGAGATAACAATTCAACTAATAGAAAAGAGTCCTTATGGAATGATAGGCATTGTGCCAGTATGTACTAAGCAGTACAGTCCCTGAGCCCATGTCTGCTCTATTTAGTGGGCTAATCCGATGGGTAATGGTGAACACCTAGTATTGTAGAAGAGAAGAGTGTCCTCTACCCCTATACTTTGGATGTCAATGTAGTCTTGTTCTCAACTAAACTACGACTTGACAGTGAACAGGAATTAGCCAGATGTGAACAAGGGTGGAAGAGATGGAGAGATACAGTAAGGTTGGCCCAAGAGGAGGAGGTAGCATTACCCTTTCAAGATAATAAGTACAGTTAGAGTGATGGTGCATAGTGGAAGAAGAGATTGTAGAATTCAGCAGGGCATTGCAAGCCTGGATAAAATGCTTGGTTTTTATCCTATGAGAAAAAGACCATTGAAAGAGTTTAAGTAGGTGAATTAGATGGTCAGATTTGCAATTTAGATAGTTCGCTGTATTTGTAATTATTGAATAGTTTAAAGAAAGGAAAGACTGGATGGTGGAAGGTCAGTTGGGAGGTTGTAAAAGCTCTTAACATACTGCTGATGTAGCAATTGGGTTCGTCATTTTATTACGATTTGTGTAAAGTGTGTGTGTGTGTGTGTGTGTGTGTGTATGTATGTACTTTAATGTAGAGATAGTTTCTCTGTAGAACTATATGAGTTAACAAAAGAGCTTTACATTCAAACCCATATCCGGCTTTATCATGAGTATGCTCTTAATATGAGGCCCTTAACCCGCACTTGTTTTGGACAGGGTGCTGGAACACGTCATAAGATCTTGACCAGGATTATGGTTTCCCGCTCTGAAATCGACATGAATGACATCAAAGCATGCTATCAGAAGTTGTATGGTGTCTCTCTCTGCCAAGCCATCCTGGTATGTTCTGATTTTCATGATGCTACCCCCACAAGTAATAATTCTTTTTGAAAGAGAAAGGCTGACTTACTATATATGTAAATTTCATATGTAAGATTAACTTATTATATTAAGATACATAATTTATAAGTAAATTTAACTTTCACTGGTAAAATCTACTAGTAAGTTCTGTACTGAAAAATACTCAAAAATTTTCAGCATTCATAGAACATTTAGTTTCTCATACATAAATTTAGCAACCAAAATATTTTTAGCAGGGAGAGATAATGATTTGTTTTGCAATGAATATTGATCAGAGGGTTAGAGACTTATTAATTGAAGGTTTTCTTTAATTTTTATCATATGTAATATGTATAAAATACAAGTTCATGTGATCTCATTACAACGTTAAGAAATAAAATATAATGCTAAAAAGTTAAGGCAAGTCCAGGGTTTTGAAATCATTGAAAGACAGGTGACTATTTAAATTTAATTTGTTATATAAAATGAATCACTGTAATCTACCAAGAAAATCACAAGCGTTTTCTGGTGAATGAGTCAGATATTCCTTAAGAAGATCTGAAATGATTGTTGTGTTATATTTACTCAATTCTGCATGACATCTTATCCTTAGAAAATAATAGCTCTAATACACAACATAATCACTTCAGAGAAGTTCACAATCTGAATTGTGACAGGTATTGCTTTTACATAATAAACCATTAACAAATACCAGTTATCTGCTATATGAATTAAGTTATTTAATTAAATAATATTCTTATCAAAGATCCTAGATAATTGATGTACTGTGATGCATGTTCTACTACTCTTCAGTCTGCTAAGATTATAGTTACTCTGTTACTTAAAAGTACTTTATATTGATTATGGTTTCAGGTAGCATTAAGTAATACTCTATTTTTTATCAACAGGATGAAACCAAAGGAGACTATGAAAAAATCCTGGTGGCTCTCTGTGGAGGACAGTAAACATTCCTTTGATGATTTCAAGCTTTTTGATCAGAAGATTTTTAAATCATATCTTTTTATGCCATGTTATAAGATTTAAATAGGAAAGTTTCTTCAGCAGGATTAGTCTAGCTTACTGCTTTCTGAAAACTATAGCCTATAAATCATTTTTATATCATAACTCTGTATAATAGAGATAAGTTTTTTAAAAATATAATTGCCTAAACTGTAAAACCCCATAACAGGTTGTTCTGTTAACATTACCTGAGAAAGATGTTTATGTAACAGAAAATAAAATGATTTTACAGGACAATTGGTGTGTTACTGGTTCTTCTGTTCCAATTTTCTTCTGTGTGTAATGTAGTGGTTTAATTTAATATCAGGGGATAGGAGCCTGCATACTAAATTATAATCATTTAATGAAATATATATTACATATTAAATTAAAGAAAATACAGAGCTAGAAAATAGACTCCTTACATTTTATCACTTTGGTACAGATTATTGAGAGTATGTCTGTCTAATGATGGATTTATTGCATCAGTGATTGTAATAATTGGACATTCTGATATATTTTGTGAATCAGTGTAAAGAAAAAATGGCAACAGCAATAAAAATTTCTCACTTAAAAAAAGATAGTTGCATGTTTAGTTTTCTAAGACAATGTCAAGCTGTTTTCCAGAGTGGCTGAATCATTTTACTTTTTTCAGAATAAGCATACAAGTGATCTAGTTTCTCCACAACTTTACCAGCATTTGATATTGTCACTATTTTGTATTTTGGCATTGTTGTCTTTTTATTGTTGAGTTCTGAGAATTCTTTATGTAGTCTAGATACCAGTGCTTTGTCAAATATGTGGTTTTCAAAATTTTTCTTTCAGTATATAGCTTGTCTTTTTATCTTCTTAATAGAGTCTTCCTTAGAGCCAGTATATTAAACTTTAATGAGGTCCAGTTTTTCAATTTTTTATTTCATGGATTGTGTTTTTGGTGTCACATCTACAGACTCTTTACCTAACCTTAGGTCCTGAAAAATTTCTTCTGCCCCAACCCCCCCCAAAAAAATGTAGTTCCATTTTACAGTTAAGTTTGTAATCCATTTTGAACTATTTCTTCTCTCCCCTCCATTCACTCTAAAAATCAGTGGAAAAATATATCCTCCAATGAGGATTAACAAACAAACAAACAAATGAAAAAAGAGCAAAACATCTGAACAGACACCTCACCAGAGATGTTAAGGTAGTAAGTTAGCATATGACAGGACACTCAGCATCATATGTCATTAAGGAATTGTAAATTTAAAGAAATAAGATACTGCTATACACCTGTTAGGATGGCTAAAATTCATCTCATGTAGGAGCAACAGGAACTCACAATTACTACTCATAGGAAAGTAAAATGTTACAGCCATTTGGAAAGACAGACAGATTCTTACAAAGTTTAAGTGTCATTGTACAATTCAGCAATCACACTGCTAGGTAGTTACCCAAATGAGTTGAAAAATTATAGCCATACAAAACTTTGCACACAAATGATCATACCACTTTATTCATATCCAAACTTTGGAAGCAATCAAGATGTCCTTCAGTAGGTGAATACACAAACTGTGGTACATACACACAATGGAATACTTATTATCCTATACAACAAAAGCCTAATATGCTAAGTGTCCAACATTCATTCGATTGTTCTGCCAGTTGTTATGATGTGCGCTGACCACCAGGGGGCAAACGCTCCAACTGGTAGGTTAGCTTGCTGCTGGGATCCAATTGATTGGGACTGGGCGAGATGGGCCACACATACCCTGGAGCTCTCCCGTGGTCCACCCCTGGCCCTAATCGTGCAATGGGGTCCCTTGGCCTGGGCTATGCCCTCTCGCAATCTGGGACCCCTCAGCAGATGTCAGAGAGCCGATTTCAGTCTGATCCTCACAGGCCAGGCTGAGGGATCCCACCGGTGCATGAATTTGTGCACTGGGCCTCTAGTTCAGTGATAAAAAGAAATGCTGTATCAAGACATGGAGGAACCTTAAGTGCATATTGCTGAATTAAAGGAGCTGATCTGAAAAGGCTACATACTGTATGATTCCAGCTATATGACATTCTGAAATAGGCAAAACTATGGAGACAGCAAAAAAAGATGAACAGTTGCCAGGGGTTGAGGGAAGGTGGAAGGGATGAGTAAGTGAAGCACTGGACATGTTTAGGGTGGTTACATTATTTTGTAAATATTGTGGTTGTAGATACACACATTATGCATCGGTCAAACCTACAGAACTATACAAATACAAAGAGTGACCCCTTATATAAATTATAAATTTTAGTTAATAATAATGTGTCAGTATTGGTTCATCATTATTTCTGCCACATTATTTTGGTTACAAGTAGAGCACAAGACTGCTCAGATTTCAAAGGAGGGTAATTACATTTCACCTCTTAAAGGAAAAGTGGCATCATCTTAGATGATTTGGGGAAGAATGGAGATTTTGTGACAACCATTTTTGTAATAGCTAATATGCCTATGTAGGAAGATAGCATGCCATTACATGCCATGTATCATCATTTGCGATATCTTACATGAACTATCTATGCAAGTTCACACGTTGTCATTGCCTTTAAAACAGAAAGTCATGGTTCTCCTAATTATTTTAATGCAAGCAATAGATAACTACCTTGGAACATGTTTTTGTGGGGTGCCGAAAAGGCATGCCCAACTTATTGGCATACATACATCATAGCTCAATAGATCACACTCAATAAGTGAGGGTTGAGACATGGGTTTTTTTCTTTGTGGAAGTCATAGAATATTGCTAGCAAAGAAGAGAAAGAAGAAAAGACATTGGGGAATGTTTGCTAGAGGTTCATTATAATATGGGAGCAGAAAGGTACAGAGGGTTGTGACTTGGACCCCGAGAGAACCACACTTTATAAAGCCTCTACCACTTACCAAGTGGCCCTGATCATAATAATTTACCTTTTCCTAAGCTATAGTTTTTAATCGGTGTGATACTATTACTGTTACTGCTGTTACTACTACTACTACTACCACCACCTGCCTCACAGAGGTACTCTAATGGAGGTAAAGTAACTGACACTTACGAGGTACATAAGAAGTTAAAGGAGAAGCTAAACATGAAATCATCTAAAAGAAAATGAAAAAAAAAAATCATTGCTTCCAAATAATAAGATATTTGGTAACGATATGCCAGTCAGCCAATATAATTGAATCTTTATTTTTTATCCGTCTCTTTTGCTATAGATGACATAGACCTGGTGATGATTAAGCTTAGATTAAGCTAATTCTTAGCTCCAAACTGAAACGACTTTGAAAAAGGAAATTATATGAAAGGACATGAAAGAAAAAAAAAACAAAAATCCTTTTCTTTTCTTGCACTGGGGTTTGTGCAGCTACTTCAGGCCAAGCCAGAAGCTCAGGGAGAGAAAGGGCTCTCACTGTCCTGAAACTCAAAACGCAGCCATGCGGAAATGTCCTTTCTTTGGGTTATTGACTCAGGAGCCAAGGCGACCCACCTTCCAAATCCTCCCTTTCGCTTTGATGCGTACACAGTGCCATTCTTACCGCTGTTGGCTCCATGCCTTGGAGGAATGACTCAGAGGAGGTGAGCACTTCTTAACCCTCCCTCAGGGTGAGTCAGGCTGCCCCCTGGATATCCCAGCTCCGCCACGCTGACCATGGGGTGCCGCCGGCTGACCTTCTCTTGCCTCCTCCCTCTGCTCAGTATAAAATGAAGATAGCGATGGCTGCGAAGGAAAGGAGAGTTTTCTATCGCAAAATATGTCTTTGGGGAATAGTATGTTCAAGCTGGTTGTTTTTAAGAAAATGAAATAAAAGAGCCAGGAAGAACCTGTGACCTACCCTCAACCTGCCTCCAAGAATTTAGAGGGCCCGCTCCAGGAAGGGAAATGCCATCACAGGGACCTGAGGTTCACTCTGAACTGGAAGAGGCAGAGCCTAGCAAGGCCCACCTCCACGCTGAGACCCATTGTTTCCAGGTGGCCCAGCAAGAATGTGCTTAGAAAATGTCTGCTCCTTCTCATCCACCTGTGGATGCTGACCTTCCCTTTGTCGTCTAGACCACCACTCTCCCCTTTCTCCTGAGCTGAACATGGCATGGAAGCCTCAAGTACCTGGGGCCCCCTATTCTCACAGAACCCCTGCGTGGACATACGTAATTAAATTCGGTTATTTTGTCCCATTAATCTGTCTCATGTCAATTTGATTATCAGATCGGCCAGAAGAACTAAAAGGAAAAGGGGGATATTTCCTCTCCCCCACAGTTGTGATGGAAATGAGTACTAAGCATCTAGCACCCCTCAATAAATATTAATTAACTAGAGGCCTGGTGCATGACATTCGTGCACTCGGGGGAAAGGGGTGGTCCCTCAGCCTGCCCTGTGCCCTCTCACATCCCTCAGGGGATGTCCGGCTAATGGCTTAGGCCTGCTCCCACAAGCCATCAGTTGGACATCCTTAGTGTTGTTGTGGACACAGGAGAGGCTCCTGCCATTGCTGCTGTGCTTGCCAGCTGTCAGCCCGGCTTCTGGCTGAGCGGCATGCCCCCTGTGGGAGTGCACTGACCATCAGAGAGCAGCTCCTGCATTGAGCATCTGTCCCATGGTGGTCAGTGTGCATCACAGTAACTGGTCATTCCACCATTAGGTCAATTTGCATATTACCCTTTTATTATTATTAATTAACAGTAGCTGTTGCTACTCTGAGGAGCTTGCAATGCCTTTCTACCAAAGAAACCTTCCTTTGACATGATAATCCATTATGAAATGTCCCATAATATCAGAAATATCAGTTCACTTCTAGCTGTGGCAAAAGCAAATGGAATGAAGTTTCTTGAATGTCATAAATGGTTATGGGTTACGTTCTTTGGATGCTTGTCTCTGTGCAGACTATTAAATTCAATAATGTCAGCCTTATGAGAGCTTCTACATTGACTATTTTTTTCCCAAAGGGATAGAAAACTACAAAGGCATCCATTGTAATGGTAGGAAAAACACCTGTGAAAAGGAGCAAAAAATTAGATATGAGATAAAAGAAAGGAAATGAAAATGACTGGAATATAAGTGTTTATTAAGGATTTCACTGTTGTGTGTGTGTGTGCTTATTTTATTTTATTTTATTTTGGTTAATCCTTACCCAAGGATATTTCCCCCCTGATTTTCAGAGCGAGTGGAAGAGAGAGGAGAGCAAGAAACATCCATATGAGAGAGGCACATCCATTGGTTGCCTCTCACATGTGCCCAACCAGGGCAGGAAGGGGTGGGACTGAGCCTGCAATGTAGGTATGTGCCCTTAAGTGGAATCAAAACCAGGACCCTTCAGTCCATGGGCCAACACTCTATCCACTGAGCCAGACCGGTCAGGGCTGGGTGTGTTTATTTTAGGCCTGTAAACAAAAGAAACTTTCATGGCAAGCTTTTCTAAGACAAAAAGGTGTTGAGACCTGGATGGAAAATAAACCACAGCAACAGGGCCAGCAGGAAAAGACAAGCACGCCCACCGTCCTGGCGTTGATGGCGCTTTTACACATTACGTTTTCGGGAAGAGAGATGTGAGTTGTTCTGAAAGAACTCACAAGAGCTACAAATAAGTGGGGGCGGGAAAGTGCATCTGGAGTAGTTCTATGATAGGTGCTCAGTCTCTCAGTAAGAAATATGTACCATATTTTCTGACGTATAAGAAGACTTTCGCCGGGTGTTGTCTTACAGGGCAGGTGCTGAAACTTCCGAGCTGGACTGGAAAATCTGCAGTCATGGCATACAGTGGGGGGAGCTCAAAAACAGCCACACTCCATTCATTTCAATGGAGATGCACGGAGACCGCAAGTGTCTCTGGTCGGCTCCTTTTTGTGCCGCACACAGTCTTCATCCGGACTTTTTAATCCAGGAAAATCTTCTCAAAAGTTGGGGGTCAAACAGCATTGACCAGACTGTCAACCTACAGCTGGAAGGCCAGGGAGGTTTGGGAGGGAGTTAAGAGATCAACTGAAAGACTTATATGCATGCATATGAGCATAATCAATGGACACAAAACACTGGGGGGTAGGGGAAGAGGGGGAAGGTCAAGGGGAAAAAATGGAGACCTATCTATCATTCATTGTAATACTTTAAGCAATAAAACAAAATTTAAAAAAAAAAAGTTGGGGGTCGTCTTATACGCCCAGTCATCTTATACGCCGGAAAATACAGTCTACCTGTGAGTGGTTCCAGGCAACAATCCTGACAGCTGATGCTTGCGAGGGATGCTGTGGTATTGGGTAGTCAATCCAGAAGGTGATGGAAAGCTCTAACATACATTCAGGAATAGGAGCAGTTTACTCTTTGTTGCCTCACAGCTCTTAATTGGTTAAAGACTCTAGCCTGGTCCTCTCACGCTCCTGCCCACTGTAAGTTAACTTAGGACAGCTCAGAATTCTTCTTTTGTCAGGCCCCACCACAGGAGTTCATAGAAATTCAGGCGTGTTCCCAAGCTGAGTCATTTACCAACAACCCATGTGGAAAGAATACTGCTTTGTCTTGGCCGGTCTAATGGAAATAAACGTCTAGTTTCTTGCTTCTAACTGGAAACAATTATTGTCATTCTGTTTCCATGAAGATTGTGACCGCTGGAATATTTGTGTTGTCAGAATGCAAGCCAGCTGTTGATTTCAAATGCCTCATGTTCTATACTTTAAATATTTTATCCTGATTTACCTAGTGTCTATGTATTTTATTTTAACTTTTCTATGTTCATACTTTTAGTTTAGTCTTACTAAATGCATTAACCATGGTGGGGGAGGGGATCAGAAAAACACACACAAACCTTCTCTACATAGTCATATAGCAAAAACCAACTTCTGTATTAATTTTCAAATGGAGAAGAAAGAAAAAAAGCAAAAACTGATTGGCTTGTCTCTAGTGGGATTAAGAAAATAAAGTCACGTAATAACTTGAAGGCGCAGAGGACACAGAGCCAAGCCTGGCTTCACGGCAAAACCAAAATGTGGGCTCCTTGAATGAAAGCTATTGAGAACTTAAGAGAGTGAGACAGACCGTCTAACTGAACACGAGGCTTTTCTGAGCGAGGGCCGATACTGCACAGGGTGTGTACCATGAGGCTGACCCTGAACGTAACTCCTTTAGGTTGCCTAAAAATAATCCAGTCTTCTTCGTAAGCCCTCATATTCCGTGTAAGGAGAGGAAAAATAGACTTCTGGTGCCATCTGGTGTAAATTTTAGTCTGATTTAAAAATCTACTTTTAGATACTCCTCTGCTAGTACATGTCTAGAAACAAAAAGCTTAGTTTCTCAGTTTCCCTTCCACTTCCTTCCCTGGCCACAGTCTAAAAACGTTTGGAGTGTCACCCTAGCTGGTTTGGCTCAGTGGATAGAGCATTGGCCTGAGGACTGAAGGCTCCTGGGTTTGATTCCAGTCCAAGGGCACGTGCTTGTGCTGCGGGCTCCATCCCCAGGAGGAGGTGTGCAAGAGGCAGCCAATCAATGATTCCCTTTCATCGATGATGTCTCTCTCTCTCTCTCTCTCTCTCTCTCTCTCTCTCTCTCTCTCTCTCTCTCTCCCCCCACCCTGCCCCCGCTCCCTTCCTTTCTGAAATCAATGAAAATATATTTACAACAATATGCGTGGTCTTCTGGCTCAGTACCCTCCCCTGGCCCTGTTGTTTGCTGGTTAACTTCTCTCTTCTACCTGGGGGAGCCTGACCCTGGAGGTGCATGTGGGGTGTGAGAGTCTGGCTATTTGGTCCACAGAGGACCTGTCATTATTAGGTTTTAAATGAGGTACCATTCAGAGTTAATTTTTCTGCCAGTGTTGGGGAACTTGGAAGAACCACTCTATTAACCAAAGGCAAAATGAGGGGGTTTAAATTTGCTGTAGATTTAAGCTAAGACTCATGTGAAATTTATGATCTAGTCATGTATGATAATTTTTGGAAGGTTTTTCCTTCACATTACAAGTAAATATTGATTTATGTTTTGGGTAAATTTTCTGTCTTTTACTAAAACAAAAATAATCTAACAAAAAACCTACTTATTTATAAAAAGACAAATTTGACTTACTTAAAGGAACAGTGCAGTAAAATCATTTATTAAATAATGTATATTTTAAAAAGTGGATACAGTTCTTTATTTCTCCTCATTTCTCAGAGTTATGATGGATTCCATGAGAAGATATATAAATGCATCCAACAATGAGGCATTTGTACCTCGTGGGACTCATTATTGCTAATTTCTATTTTAAATCTTTTCCTTTGCTAGTTCTTTCCTATCTTTATTTTAAAGATTCAAGAATTTTCCATCTTAAAGGACAAAACAAAATCAAAAGAAAAGAAACAGAATCAAATAAAAACCAAACCAAAAACCAGTTCATGGTACACCCCTGGCATCTGGTGCCATCACCCACACACACTACCAATTCCAATTAAGGATGGGTGAGTCATCACAGGGCTGTTCAGAGGAAAATGGCATTAATACAGAGCTGAGAGGGGGAGCCCTGAACCACTGGGATATTCACTACTTTTGTGATACTTTCTTGGAGGTGAATATATCCACGTAGGAGTTATGGGCCTCCTTGATCCTTTGTTCATGGGGCACCAATAATGCTACTTAGAGTGCAAAGGTTGCATAACAAAAATGTTTTATAAGTATTTATATTATGCAAAGAATAAAATGATAAATATGCATAAAGACAGCAAAGAATATTATCTAATCTAATAAAAGAGTAATATGCAAATTAACCATCACTCCCTTACACCCACAAGCCACATCAACCAACCAATCAGGAGCAAATATGCAAATTAACTAAGATGGCAGCAGCCATGGAGTTGGAGTTACCCTGGGCAATGGAGGAAACCAGGGCCCTCAGGGCCATGAGCTCTACTCAAGGTTACAAAGTTTCAATTATAGAAGATAAACAAACCTTAGATACCTGCCTGACTGGGGCCTTGGTTTGCAGGGGCAACCCAGGCTTCGAGCAGGGGACCAAGGCAACAAAGTTTCAATTATAGAAGTTAAATAAACCCCAGATAACTACTTCTAGCCAGGCACCCCAGTAGGGACCCAAACTCTGAAGGGGCTGTGGGAAGCCTGAAAACAGCCCTCAGCCCCTCACCCAGGCTGGCCACACCCCCATGGGGTGAGGGTTCCCACTGGGGGTGCTTGGCCAGCCTTCCAACAGCCATCAGCCCCTCACCCAGGTTGGCCAGGCACGCCAGCAGGTGGACATCCCCCGAGGGGTCCCAGACTGTGAGAGGGCACAGGCCGAGCTGAGGGACTCCCCCGAGTGCACAAATTTTTGTGCACAGGGCCACTATTAACTTTCATAAAAGAAAATGATCACAAATAAAAGAAACTGTGAACTTATTTAAAAATTTTTAAAATGCATAAATATAGTGAAAATTGTTATTCAGCATTCTAACATCTCATCCTATATACTAAAAGGCTGATATGCAAATAGACCAAACAGTGGAATGACTGGTCACTGTGGCACACACTGACCATCATGGGGCAGATGCTCAATGCAGGAGTTGCTCCTGGCCTGCACAGGCCCCAGGCGAGCCAAGGCACATGCCAGCGGGGCCCCCTGATCAGCTCATCGGTCGTCCCACAGATGGGCCCTCATTACCAGTCAGGTCTAGGGACCTCACCCATGCACGAATTTCATGAACTGGGCCTCTAGTTGCTATATATTTTGCATTTCCAGAGAAGTGAAGAAAATGTTAGAATGAAAAATGCTGAAATAGTACATGTAAATAATTTCTCTACTTGTTGAGGAAGTATATACGTATTTTCTTTGGCAGAAGGCACAGAACTGAACTTTATGTTTTAGGCATGATGGTCATATTGTGTAAAAAGCTTATAAGTTTCTCTCTAGGGAGTTGTGGAGGTCATAGTTGTCACACAAATGACATACATAGTTGTCATTACTCATTGTGCTTTTTACCACCTTCCTTCAATATTTCCATCGTTTTCCTCTAAGAGAATCTGCTTTTTAAGTACCCTATGTCAGCATCTTTTTTCAAATATGTATTAGCCATAGTATTTTGCAGTATAACTTTTACATTGTTCTCAAATGTGCGAGTTCATAATTTATTCCAAAATTATGAATAGTGGAAGTTTTCTACCTTGGCTTCATCCAATTTTTGATCTTTACCGCCATCTAGTGATGAACTTTAAAAATTTCCCCCTAACTATATACAAAGAAGTGTTTTAAAAAAATACCAAGAACCAGAACAATGTTATATTTCTTCTTAGGGTTTATAGTGTAGCCCAGAAGACATAATCATATATAGGAAAGTATGAGAAAATATTTTTAAAATAATATAAAAAATTATCAACACTGGGGAAAGCTATATGTCTACACTATTTGTGTAACAGTAATGCTTTTATATGTAATTTTATGTTTATTATTTTAATTCGAAGTCAGGCTTTAGAAAGCTAATTTTTACATTTTCCCTAACTTAGTTCCCTAAGAGCTCACCTCAGTTATTGAGTCTGTTTTTTCCATCTTATTCATTCCTCACTATTCCGCCAATAATAACCCTGCCAATTAGCAGTGACTTCTCAATACATATAATAACCATTTTTATTATTATTTTTAAAAAATATATTTTATTGATTTTTTACAGAGAGGAAGGGAGAGGGATAGAGAGTCAAAAACATTGATGAGAGAGAGACATCAATCAGTTGCCTCCTGCACACCCCCTACTGGAGATGTGCCCACAACCAAGGTACATGCCCTGACCAGAACTGAACCCGGGACCCTTCAGTCCACAGGCCAACGCTCTATCCACTGAGCCAAACTGGTCAGGGCTATCATAACCATTGTTAGTCATTCTTTTCCTGGGATCATTTGCACCATGATATATATATATATATATATATATATATATATATATATATATATTTTAGTTAATCCTCACCTGAGGAATTTTTACCCATTGATTTTTAGAGAGTGGAAAGGTGGCAACAAGCGGGAAAAAGAGAAAAAGAGAAAAACATCGATGTGAGAGAGTTACATTGATTGGTTGCCTACGACACGTGCTCCCCGATTGGGGCCAGAGATCGAACCTGCAACCCAGATATGCTCAACTGGGAATCGAACCCTTGTCGTTCTAACCACTGAGACACACAGGCCCTGGCTGACGTGTTCCTTTATGTTCTTCCTTCCACGCATGGCTGTAGTCCTCTGGTTTTCCTGGTTCTCTCTCCGTTTTTTCTTTCCCACAGCTTCCTCCTCCTTGGCTTCCTCTTTAAGAGCTACTGGCTGTCCTAGCCCATTTGGGCTACTATAATAAAACACCGTAGACTAGGAGGCTTGTACACAATGGAGACTTATTTCTTAGTTCTGGAGGCTGGGAAATCTCGAGTGCTGTGTCTAGAGCGTTCTTCCTAGTTGGCAGAGAGCTGACTTTTCACTGTAACCTCACATGGCAGAAGGGGAAAGAGGTCTCTTGGGGCCTCTTTTACAAAATCGCTAAATCCCACTCATGAGGCCCCACCTCCTAATAACATCACTTTGGGTGAATCTATACCTGACACAAAATGAGAAGATATAAAAAGAGAATATTGACAATAGAAATGTAAGGGAGAGAAAAAAAAAGCACCCACTAACAGCATATGAAATCAGATATTATTAATTCTGCTCTCAAGGGCTCTTTAAAATCTATTCCCAAAGGTTAAGTAAATTATTTCCCTTACCCTAGAAACATTTTATTTTTTCCAGTTGTGCAGAGAAAAAAGAAGAAAAATATTTTCGCTTTTTTGGTCAATTCTTGAGAAAAAAATCCCCCCAAAATAGACTTAGAAAATACTTTAAATCATGGTAAATACTTCTTTCTGTGTTTTTGTATTTGTACAAAGAAGTATTAACATGTTATTAAAATAAGAAAATGATATATGTAATTTTATATAATATCTTCTTCCATTCTCATATTCTCAACATACATCATTGTGTGTTATTTTTATTTCAAATAGTGCCATTTTTCCTTGTGTTGTCTAAGAAAGCGCTACTCTCTATGGATAAACCACTTGAAATTTTAATATTTTACTTCTTGTGATGGCTTATCTCAATTCTTATTACAAACCTATATATTTATTTCTTCATTTATTAAACTTAAAAATATCTATTAACATCTCTTCTCAAAAGATGAAGATAACCTTTTAATCAATCTCCACAGCCCCACATAATCCCACAAATGTATGTTAATTATATCATTATTTGGAGTTTCTCTAGTAACTGCATTCGTGCATTTAAATGTTGGATCATTTAAATGTTAGTTGTTTCTGGCTCCAGATAAAAGAAAACCTGATGAATTCTGGCTCAAACAAGCAAGCGTTTATTTCGTGCTCATAACAAGTCCGGAGGTGACTGGCTCTCGGCCTGGCCCAGGGGTCCCGAGGACCGCAGCGCCGCAGTCTCCTGGCCTTGAGTCTCCTCGGTGGCTGACATCTTCCCGCATCTGCACCCTAAGGAGCTGGAGAGGGTGTGTCCTCAAGGTTACTTTCCCCTTTTGTGTCATTATTTGGAATCACTCATTTCTCCAAAGAGCCCTGGTTCCTTTTTATGGGAGACTGATTCTTAGGAACCAAGATCTAGTCAGATACACTGGAGTGTGGTTTCTTCTTAAGATTGTTCAACACACAGAGCTACGAAACAAATGCGTGTGTGTGCCCACATACCTATTTCTACTTCCATCCCTGTCTCTGTGAATTCTGATATTACAGCCCCAGGAGAGAAATAGCCACAATTTTGCATGAATCAATTCGCTTTCTGACTTGAAAGACCGTACTCTTTTACACTGGGTTACCGGGCTCTGTCCTGGAAAGACCGAATTCCTGCGGCAGAATAACAAAAAGGAGATCCGGATACTCAAGTACAAGGCTCCGGTGAGTGCTGCCACCTGGTGGGAGTCTGCTGCAAGCTCAGCGGCGGGCTTCGCCTGGGCCAGTCGTTCTCAACCTTCAGCCCCTTTCATGTTTGACCCAACCATAAAATTATTTTCGTTGCTACTTCGTAACTGTAATGTTGCTACTGTTATGAATCGTAATGTAAATATCTGATATGCAGGATGGTCTCAGGCGACCCCTGTGAAAGGGTCATTCGACCGCCAAAGAAATCGTGACCCACAGGTGGAGAACCGCTGGGCTCTCGCTGTCGAGGCTCTTTGTCTGTAACTCTGCATTTATATTTCCGTAAATAATTTTTTTTTTACAATAGTCTGTATAATTTGATATGAGTTGGAAGATTAGCTACAAACAATCCCGAGTTTCCATTAACAAATAACAATAACATGATTAAGTGCGTTTGTAAATGACAGCCTGAACTTACTGGCTTTATATTCCAAGAACTTTTTGATTGAGGTTGCAGTAACTTAAGTGAAACCAGAAAATCTCAACATTTTTCTTTAGCCTATATTCCTCCAAGTGAAAAAATGTAACTTACTTGCTTATATGTGGGTAACGTATACTCGTTTACTGGGGAGTAATTGCCATGACACTGATAAAACATTGTTTATGGGAGATGAGAAGTTTCTTGGGCAATTTACTCTGCAGACCAAATACAGGAATCCATATGAAATTAATTCAACTTGTTATATTATTACACTTTATAACGGCCTCCCTTCCACTGTCTTACAAAACTCGTGAAAGAGATTATTGACAAACTGTGGGCGATATTGAGAAACAGTCATTTCTGGAGGCCAAACTGTCTCCGAGGTAAATGGAGTTATTTTTTCCTTGCAAAGATGGAAGGAAGGGCTCCAATTTGGCTTACTAAACATTTATTCTCCTTGGGAAAAAAATTTTAATTTCTAAAGGTAAAATACAAATTATATTCTGAGATAAATTTGTAATTGCCAGGGAAGTAGAAGAGAATATGATGATCGAGCCCATTTTCACCAATAGATGGAGATATTGTCATTGGTAGGAGAGAGTAATGTCTGGTTACATATTTTTCTGCCCTCGGAATCAGAGAAATTATGTATGTCCTCTGTGACCCTCAGCATGCATTTTCCATCACCCACCCTTCCCCCAACGCACACATACACATGACAGTGAGCTAGTGCTGAAAGGCACAGAACAAAACTAAAGGACAATACACCATCTCATGAGTTAATAATAGATTGGCCACAATGGAGCGACAAAACAGATTCAGAGAGAAATACCCAGCGATGAGTCTGACATTGTCATTAAGGGAGTGGAGTGTAGGTGTCTCCTGAAGAATCACTGCGTTGGACGTGGGTAGGATATATACTAGCTGTCACCCATCCGCTGCAGTGGTCGCAGTGACAGAAGGACCCTAAAATAGAACCCCTGTGGTAATCTGTCCGGACTACTAAATTCAGTGATGTCTTGGCAACAAATCAGAGAAATGTTTGAGGAAAGGGGTTTAAATGCATCATGAAGTTTTTATCTGCATTATGGAGAAATCCACAAGGCCCCCAGTTCAGAGCTACTGCTTCAGGGGCTGGCTTCCAAACAACCACACTCATGTTGTCAAAACATCACCTTTCTGTCCTGCCTTTTGAGATTTTTTTTTAATTAATTACATACAGTTTTACAAAGATTAGTACATATATCTCTTTTTCCCCCTGCCCTTCCGCCCGCCTTCCCTACCCCCCCAGTGTTTTGTGTCCATTGGTTATGCTTAAATACATGCATAAAAGTCCCTTGGCTGATCTGTTACCCCCCCCCACCACCACCAATCCTCCCTGTCCTTGTTGCTGTAATTAGACAGCCTTTTGAGATTTAATGGTGTTAAATCCATTCTCGGAGGCAACGAGCAGGAGCAACTTTCAACAAAGGCCTGTCTACCCCATTCTCTACTGTCTACATTTTACACCGCAAAGTCCTTATCAGTACAACTTTCTTTTCTTATTAATAGTGGTAGAGAAGTTAAGAGACCATGTGGATCATTGTGAAGACATCATTTGGAATAAAGGTAAGGTGGATTGTTGATGCTTTTTTTTTTTTAAAGACAGAGATGTGTGTAACAGCCACAGCTATATAGACAGAAAGGAGTGAAATGTTTTAGATGTGTGCTCTATGTGACTGGCGGACGAGAGAGGTACTTTTGTGGGCCAGGAACTCAGATTCCAGAATCTAGAATAAAACAAAGACAAGTCCTCCTGGAAGCCCTATTCTCAGCACCTTATGGGCCCCAGTGCAGTTTTTCTACGTTAGGAAACCGCATCTAGGCCTTTCGGCTTGTCAGCCCCACAGTCCCTTTTCAGGTCCAGAAAAGCTCTCCCAGGTTTTTTTTTTTTTGCTCTGACCTCTGAGACACAGGATGTTTTTATTTCCTTCGGTCCTGTAATAGGTGGTGATTTCTCTTCCCATTTCCTCAGGAGCCTCTCCTCTCTCCACCATGCTGCGGCTCCCTGACCCTCCCCCGGGTTCCTCCCCAGACAATCCTCTTGTCTTCTCATCCTTTCACTGATCAGCACTTACAGGGATCAGGCAATGCCTAACAAATATAGTTTTGGTGAAGCTTGTTTTCAGCAAAAGCCTAGTATCAAAGGAGCAGGATATTTAGACATTCCCACGGACCAAAACAGGTAACCTTGGTGCAACTGAGCAGAGACTCCGAATCCCAGTATTTCCACAGAAAAGAAGAAACCATACTGAAATGCACAGTTTTTATCGTGTCATCCCCTGTCTAAAACCGACAGTGATTTATTTCCCTACTCTTCAGAGCCGTGCTGTTCAGCAGTGACATCACTAGCCTCATGGGGCTACTTTAATTTTAATTAATTAGAATAAAATTAAATTAAAATTGAGCTTCTAAGTTGCACGAGCCACATTTCAAGTGCTCTGTAGCCTAATGTGCCTACAATACAGGACAGCGCAAATAAAGCATTGCCCTCATCATCACAGAAAGTTCTAGAAAACGTCAGTTTCTGGGTGGCAATTGAGATGTTCACAATCGAAAACCCAGTGCCTCAGTCCAATCTTTTTAGTCAAAATCCCTCTAAAAGAGTGTGTTCATTCCCACCTATACTTACTTTTACCACAACTTGGATGCACTTCACTCCTTTTGCACTTTGCAGTTCAACTGATCGAGCTCTTACTGTATTCTAACAGCATTCTTGGCTCTTTTATATTAAACACTAGAGACCTGGTCCACAAAGATTTGTGCACTCGGGGAGGTCCTTCAGCCCGGCCTGTGCCCTCTCACAGTCTGAGACCCCTCAAGGAATGTCAACCTGCTGTCTTAGGCCCACTACCCGGGGGGATCGGGCCTAAACTGACAGTCAAACATCCCTCTGGCAGCCCAGGTGCCCTCAGGGGGTGTCCACTTGCCAGCGGGCAGCAGGCCTAAGCTGTAGTCGGACATCCTTAGCGCTGCTGAGGAGGCAGGAGAGGCTCCCACCACCACTGCTGTGCTGGCAGCCGTCAGCCTGGCTTGTGGCTGAGCAGGGCTCCCCCTGTGGGAGTGCACTGACCACCAGGGGGCAGCTCCTGCATTGAGCGTCTGCCCCCTGGTGGTCAGTGTGTGTCATAGTGACCAGTGATTCCCAGTGACTCTGCTGTTAGGGTCAATTTGCATATTACCCTTTTATTATTTAGGATTTTTTTCCCTACACAATAATGATAATTACATTCAGTACTTTTTGGGGGGTGAGTATATGTACGCTACTATACAGTATTTTTTAAAAAATACATATTTTTTATTGATTTCAGAATAGAAGGGAGAGGGAGAGAGAGATAAAAACATCACTGATAGGCTGCCTCCCGCATACCCCACACAGGGGATGGAAGCTATAACCTAGGCACATGCCCCAGACTGGAAGTGAATCCTGGACGCGTTAGTCCGCAGGCTGATGCTCTATCCACTAAGCCAAACCATCCACTTTTGTTTGTGTATTACTCAAGTCAAATGTAAGTTTCTTGATAAAAAACTGTAATTGGTACTTCTCCGCATTCCCTCTACAACAAACATGTCAAACTCGAAGGCTAACGCAGGCCAAATAAGTGAGGCATGTGGCCTGCGGGCCGTGAGTTTGATGTGCTTGCTCTACGATATTCAGGGCTGGTCTGTTGCCCACTGCTGATAACCAGTTCTAGTAAATGACAACATTATTAGTCAAACCATATTATTCATCCACCGTTGACTTACTTCCCCAAGGAAAATCATCCCTCAGCAGTAATGCAGCTCAATGTCTCCCTTCCCACCACCATCTTCATTCCTGTACAATCTGAACATACATGCCAGAAGGCTTCTTTCAAAATAAAATCTCTTGGAAGACCCTTCCCCTACACTTAACCAACTACTCAGATACACATTTCCACTCCCCCTCCCCGCACTGTAAACTCCTGATTGTACCCTAATCACGACAGCCCGGGTGGCCCAAGCTGTCCATGATGGTGTCATGCCTACTGTGTGTGTGTGTGTGTGTGTGTGTTTTTAACTTTTATTAAATTTACTGGGGAGTGACATTGGTTAATAAAATAAAATAGGTGTCAGGTGTACAAATTCTGAAATACATGATCTGTATATTGTATTGTGTGCACATCACCCCAAGTCAAGTCTCCCTCCATCACCATTTATCCCCCATTTATCTCTCCTACCTTCCCCCACACTCGTGATCATCATGTAATGGTCTGCGTCTATGAACTTTTTTTCTTGGCTTAATTCCTTCACCTTTTCCACCCAGCCCCCCAGCAACCTACCTCTGACAGCTGTCAGTCTGTTCTCTTTCTCTATGAGTCTGTTTCGGTTTTGTTCATTTATTTTGCTTTCAGATCCCACATATAAGTGAAATCATATGGTATTTGTCTCTTTCTGACTGGCTTATTTCATTTAACATAATACACTCCGGGTCCAGCCATGCTGTTGCAAAAGGCAAGATTTCCTTCTTTTTTACAGTTGAGTAGTATTCCATTGTGTAAATATACCACAACTTATTTATCCACTCATCTACTGATGGGCACTTGGGCTGCTTCCCAATTTTTGCTATTGTAAATAACACCATGGGGTGATTCAAATAAATAAATAAATAAATAAATAAATAAAATAAATTTATTGTTTGCATTTTCAATGGTGCCATTCCTGAGCATGAGGGACATTTATGATGCTCTGTAAGTATCACCACCCTTTAGTTGCAGGATGTTCCATCCCCCAAAAGGAAACCCTGCACCAACAGTACTTACTCCCTACTGCTCCTGCCCTTGATGAGCCCTGGGAGTGATACACCCAGGTAGAAGGTCCCATCCATCCTGCCTCTACCCTCCTCTGTGTCTTCCCTTTACCTCCTCTCCATTACCCCCATCCCTATCCCACACCAGCTCCACTTCACTCCAAAACTCAACTGAGCTGAGCAGCCTGCCCTGCCATGGGGGCCACTGGAGGGTGGGGCCTGCACATTCGGACCTGCTCCCTCTCCCTGCAAAGCAGGACACACTTGAGCTTGTGTGAGCAGAAGGGACCTTACAAGAGGCTCACAGAAGGTGCCAGAAGTTCAGAG
>PVJC01013045.1:0-38645 GCA_004026665.1 Murina feae
ACGGGTTTCTGTCAACTCAATGATCCAGAGACCCAAAACTATAATTTAACTAACATGCTCAATTCTGCTTCTGTAAACTGCTTTGTGCAAACCAGGTTCCTCATTCCAAACTCAAAGATGTAATCAATACCTTTGTGATTTTTGCCTATATAACCTGGTGTTGCAGCCATCTTATCACTGTGAGATTTGGAGAGCAAAATGCCCCCTCGTAGTCCCAGATTTGCAATAAATGTGACTCCTTAATTCGACTTCTTGAGGCGTCCTTGTGTGAGTCACAGAGTACATTACAACACTACCAACTGTTAAAGTGTGTATACATTTTGGGGGACACCCTGTTTTTTTGTCTTTCTAACCTAACTGCAATTTCTTTGAAAGAAACTTTCAATCTTTGGCCATAGCCCTGAGCACAATGCCCTAGAGGAGTACTCAGAAAACATTTATTAGTAATAATGATGCAAGGGCTGAAAATGATTAGAATCTATAATCTTTTCCTTAAAAATAATTCCTTATCATTGTATCTGTCATTCTTTACAAAGAAGAACTTTGTAACATAAGGTCTATTCAAGGTTGGATATGTTTCAGGAGGTGGAAATGTTTTCTTTTCCAAAGATGTTCAAACAAGAACTATCAGTGGGCAGGGATGTTCTAAAGGAGGTTCAGGTAGCAGATGGGTTACTGGACTCAGTGGCCCATTATACTCCCTGCCATCAGTCAGTATTCACAAATGTTATTGCTCAATGACCAAGACCAAACTTCTTGCTTTTCTGAATTAATAATCTTGTCAGCATCTTTAGAGCTGCTATAAATCTAGTGGATTGGCTAATAGTGCTAGTTAAAAAATAAGAAAAGCGCCTTCTAAAAAAGTGAACTATTTATAAAGTTGTAACAGTTATTTACCAGCTCATGTGTTCCTTGACTTCTTAAGAGAATCTTATTAGCATTTGAATCTCCAGAACCTGGCATGTATAGATCCTCACAAAGTGTTGCTATAAATACATGATCTTTTTAAATATATATATATAAATATATTTATATATATATATATATATATATATATTTATATATATATATATTTTACAGAGAGGAAGGGAGAAGGATAGAGACTTAGAAACATCAATGAGAGAGAAACGTCGGCTGCCTCCTGCACACCTCCTACTGGGGATGTGCCTGAAACCAAAGTACATGCCCTTGACCAAAATCAAACCTGGGACCTTTCAGTCCACAGGTCAATGCTCTATCCACTGAGCCAAACCAGTTAGGACTAAATACATGATCTTGGATAAACTCTATATTCTCTAATATTTCTTCAGCTCTTAGACTGGCAATTAGTAGTTACTCAATTATTTTGTTAATAGGAAGATAAGATATAACCACAAACGACATCGCAAATTGAAAGTGTATTTATAATTAATTTAGTTATTTTTTATAAATATTAAACATTAGCCTGAGGCAATGGCATTTACCTCAGAGTTGAATATTTCTTGTAGTGAAATTGTCAAAAGGAAGACCAATCCTCACTTGCTCATAAAATTCCTTTTTTTAAAAATTTTTTTTCAAAGCTGTTTGTTCACAGTAAGGGTCCCCATTTCCTGAATTAGAGATCTTTTAAGGAAAAAAAAACACAAGAAGATCTTCATGGAATAGTTTTCGCAAACAAACGCATAGAATTAACCAAAGATGAAAGATTAACGCTCACCGCAAATGTATTTGTTAGATGAAACTATGTGCAGTAGTCAATAGAGCCCCCACACTCAGGGAATTTTAAGAGGAAGTTTATCCCATCTCACATGACAGGCCAGAAAGAGAATTCAGATTTGAAGTGGCTGGTTCCACAAAGCATTGAAGGATCCAGGATGGTAACAGTTCTCCCATCTTTGACACACAGCTCCAAGATTGTCCTGAGAATCACCATGTATCAGCCAGAAGGAGGAAAGGAAAAGAGGAACATGACTGGAAGGTTTTATGGGCCAGACTTGAAAGTGATACATACCACCTCCCCACAAATTCCGCATCACATAACCACATCTAACTATGAGGTGAAAAAAATATAGTCCAGCCCTAGACCTAGGAGAAGAGGAGAATGCGTTTTGGTAGGTTGTTGGAGTTCTCTGCTTTAAATAGTCTCTCCCCTCCACCCCCAGCAGTTGCCATTGTTTAGCCTCTGATTAAATTTACATACTGGAAAGGACTCTTATAGGATATGTCCTGTCCTAGTTCACAATTTATGACTAGATTATTTTCCAAACATTCACTTGAGAGTTTACTATAATATATATTTTTTATAGAAGTATAATAATAGACTAAGCCACAACTTATTGTCCTAAGTCGACAAACACTATAAAACCCACTAAGTGTGGGACTTAGGGTAGAAAAACGAAGTTTCCGCCCTACTCTTGGGAAAAAGAAAAAGTTGACTGGATAAAGCACCTCCACTGTTGATTCAACTCCTCCTCACTTTGTTACTCTCCTTTCCATAGGATCATCTTCAGACTTGCCAAAAATCCCCCTCAAGAATGCCTATCCTCATGCCCTAGCCATTACTATCACCAAGGCTGATGTTCTTATGTGGATGTTAAAACAATAGATTAATATTTTAAAAAGTATTTTCATAGGTACACTCGTAATAATAGTTAACAGTTCTTGAATATTTACTATAGACCAGAACGATGTTCTTTGAAATTCATTTATAAAATAGAGATAACAATACTTACCTCATGAAGTTTACTGTAAGGATGAAATGAGACAATGCCTATCAAGAAGGAAAAAGGGTAGTACTTACCAGACATTAATAAATTTGCTCAATAAGTGCTGGCTATGATTTTCCTAATTTGGTTTTTAATTACTCAGTGTTAGGCTGCAAGTGTGAGGAGCTCAGTTAGCAGCTCAGTTCCTTTCGCCACCATCAATCTCCCACCCCTCCAATTGATTAAGAAAACAACAGCCACACTTTTTTTTGACTGTTGACATTTGTTTTCAATGCTAATGTGCCTGAAGTGCTTGTTAAAAATGTAAAACTCCCTTTCAGTCCTTCCGAGGCAGGCAGGCCGGACTCCTGGCACAACACCAGGAGGCCTCGTTCACACTGTGTTGCATATAAATGGGGCTTCCTGAAGTTTTGCAAGTTTGTTGTTCTGAAGTTGAAGCCCAGGAAATTGTTCTTTTTAAAAAATATATATTTTATTGATTTTTTTACAGAGAGGAAGGGAGAGAGATAGACAGTCAGAAACATCAATGAGAGAGAAACATCAATCAGCTGCCTCCCGCATGCCTCCCAGCCGGGGATGTGCCTGCAACCAAGACACATGCCCTTGACTGGAATCGAACCTGGAACCCCTGAGTCCACAGGCTGAGCCAAACCGGTCAGGGCAAGGAAATTGCACTTTTAACAAATAACCAGGTGATAACACTTAAAGTTTGAGGACCATTCTAACAATCACCAGGACTGCGAACCACTGTCAGTATTGACAGTCCAGAGAACAGCCTCCCACACACCCCCTCGAGGGACCAGCCCACAGCTGCCATCATTCCTGCTTCCCACCAGTGGCATCTGCAGAGCTGGGGGGAGGCGGCTCCAGGAGAGGTGGCTTTGGTTTTGCCAGGAAAGAGCAATTCATCACTTCCCAGGATTGTGTGATCCAAAGTGAAGCGCTGAACGTATTCCTCACACAGCCCAAGTCAGAACAACCAGAGCAGAGCTCCTCTTCTCCCCAAGCCTCTAAAGAAAGCAGACCGGTGGGACCCACCACTGCACCCCCAAAGCAATGGGAATCCTAGTGGGCATCTTGGGGGCAGAGGCAGAAGGACACCTCTCCCTTCCTCCTGTGGACCCCAAGAAGAAAGCTTCCTTTTATGTGAACCCTGAGAAGGAATGTGTCTGCTGAGATGGACTCCTCATGGTCAACCCAGGGCCCAGATTTTATGAATAAGAGTCTGGTGGCCATTTGCTGACAGGATCCTCAAACACCCCAGGAAGAACCTCAGAGTGAACTCTGGGCCCTGCTTGTGTGTGCCTCCAAGTCAACCACTGCAGGGGAACTGGTTTCCTCTTTCTATCAACAGGACGGACAACCTGCCCTGTCCAATCAGAACTGCACCATTTGGATACCTCATTTACATAAAATGGACCTAATTGAGAACCTGGGCAGGAACTTTCACTATAAAAGGCAGCTCCCCTTTGTCCCAGTGAAACAAAACTTAGGTTGCTGCAGGAATCTGTGTCTCCTGGGCTGCAGCTCCTTTTTGTTCAAAGAAATGCCTCTTATCCTTTGTGACAGTCTAAAATTTATTTTGGTTTGCACTCCTATGGGAAAAGAACTTGATAAATTAAAGAACTGTTTCTTGCCCCTCCTTTATCTCCCTGCACAACAGAGGCAGGCAGACAGCAGCACCCCTTTCACAGACACCAAAGGGAAGTTTAGCTGCTGCTGGCACGCAGTCTCTGGGCTCCAAAGCTACTTTGTGCCTCTGCTCCTCTGCCCTGTTACAGCTCATCTAGGAGAGGAGCAGGGATAGGAGTCATGGACAGTAGAAGGAATGCAGCAGGATGCCTTCTGAGGTGGGGCCGCCTTCTTTCTGAGCAGTGCCTGCACTTTTTAATCATCTCTTTGGCTCATCCTCCTCTCCTGGTGATGCCCAGACCCCATGTGCCTTAGCCGAAGGTTCTCATTCCCTGCCACATGCTGCTCCTTCATTAAGGCCTCTGGTTCCTCCCTGGCTTTCTAATTATGCACAGCAATTATAATAAAGAAGCTTTCTCCCTTTAAAAAAAAAATTAAAAAGTGTAAGGACCTGAGAAAGAACGTGTCCCACCAGCTAGTTCAGTGTCTAAATTGACTGTAATCAAATGTCAACAAAATAACGTTTTAAAGTCATCAAATACAAGCTGATCCCAGCTTTGTTATTCAGAACTCTCTCTCTCAGAAGCTGAATTCAGTGGAATGAGACTTTTTCCTATAATTTCCTTCCAAAGGCTTCACAAGGCTCTTCAGACATTATCTCATTAATCCTCAGGACAGATCTGTGAAACAGGTGGCAGGCAGCGGGCTTTTCATTACAGGTAGCTTGAGGCATGAGGAGAGTTCCTAGTCCCAGAAGACCAGCATCAGTACCTGGATGGGTCTTCCACAATCTCCTCAGTCTTCATCATAAGACACTTTTTGCTGGAGGAAACCTTCACCAATTCCCATATGAGAAAGTTTGTTAAGACAGATTATATTCATTTGTCCATTCCATTCATTCACAAATATTTATTAGCTACCACATAATAGGCCTAATATTTTTTGGAAGTAGTTGGGTGCTGAATTATAAATGCACAAGTAAGTAACTATGTTCTGAAGAAATAATGTGAGACCATAAAAGAACACATTAATTGAGCATTAATACTAAATGCAAGGTATTGTGCTGGTACCTCTACTTAGAGTATTTCTTTTATTCCTTATGATAATTTAGAGTAGTAAATATATATATATATAATCATTTATATAAATTTCTTAAATTTTTATAATTTTTATAATTGACCACACATTTATAGTTAGTACATATTACAGCCAGACTTTGAGCTGTGATTTATCTGATTCCAAAATCCATAGCTCCTACCCTTAAGGAGTATACAACCCAATAATAAAGATAAGTACACTTTGCTGAGGCTGGCCAGCAGACCCTGAGCAACAGATGAATGGATTACTCTGACACAACATTTGCTGTGAAAGAGAGGGCTAAGGGACTGCCTGGCTAAAGGAACCAGACAGCTTTGATTGCCTGTTTCGTTAGGTTTTTATTGTAACAGCAGTTTGAAATAAAGTTTATCTTTTAGATACAATCAGTAAGGTAAGTAATTTTGGGAGGACATACGTGTTTATAATATCCTTTAAGCAAGGACACCTAAAGATTAAGCATAATGATTCCAGTAAACACCCAGGGGTTTGCACGTGCACAAACTTGTTTGGAAAGGTCAAGGAATAATTAGGAGCTAATTAGGAGCCTCGCCTTCATCACTCCCCTAAGTCGAAATTCCAATAAACCCATCAGGTGGCCTTCCACACACTTCCCTTTTCTCAGGATGTCCTCTTTACAAACTTTCCAACCAAGTCTCTTGTGCTCCCCAACAGTACACAAATATTTCAAAGACACATTATTAGGTGGATATTATTATGTCAAGAATGTTCTCTGCCCTACCACACTCCACTTCTGTATCATTTTTCAGATTTCAGCCTAAATGTCACTTCCTCCTAGCCATCTTCCCAGATCTTCCACTCTAAGAGTCTCTGCTGTACATCAACTTAGTTCCCTGTACTTCCCCTTCATAGCACTTTTAGCTGGGATTAAATTGCTAATTATGGAATTAATTGTGGAAATATAAGTTCTTATAGGGCAAAGACTATGTGAGTCTTGTTCCTGGATGTTTACCTACCCAGCACCCACCAGTGTCTGGCACATGCCAGGTGTTCAATAAATATTTGTTGACTGAATGAATAAATGACTGCTGATGAGTATTGAATCAGATGTGGATTCTCAGAAGGGTCCCAGCTGAAAATTACATTAATTCTGCTGCTCAGCTGATCTGAACATTTCAGAGTTACCCATGCTCATGGAGCCATTCATCCACTCCACTGCACTCATTCACACTTTTTCTTTGTTTGCATCTCAGTGTCAAAACCTCATCCACACAGGTCCATCCTTATGTTGGATACTGTGTGGCAAAGACTAGCATTCATTTCCAATACGCTTGGTTTCACTGCACCAGTTCATTTCATGTTCATCTATGGGCTTTGGCCTGCCTATCTCCTTTGTCCATCTGTTTGGACAGCAATATGCCTGCTTATGGGTGGTTAGACTCTTGGCATGGGACATAATCTCCAAACAATGCAAGAGGTTTGCCTGGGCAAGCTGCACTGCCTGGTCAGAGACATCTGTCTTGTGGAGAGGGTCTTCTCTCTGAAGGTCAGGGTGACACATGCCCCCTTTGCATTCAGTTATACCTGTAGAAATGTGGATGCCAAAGCAAAATAAGATCAAAATCTCAAAAGGAAAAACAGTCACAAAGCATTCGTTTGACAAATATAACTGACAACTCATTCTGGAGTACGCAGTGGTGGGTAAGTACTAAGGATACACAACCTGCAAAACCAAGGAAGAGTGATGTGCTGTGTGTAGGAGGTTATGGAAGCACAGAGAAGGGATGAGAATGCTTGACAGACCTGAAGAATCCCTGCAAAATAGTCAATATATACACCCAGAAAGCAACAGAGGAGAAAAATGAACTGCAACTGAGGAGAAGAGCACAGCCCTGAACCCAAGGTGTGGCCATGCCAATCTGGCAAGCAGGCAAATGGGCAGGGCTCAGTGAGGACTCTGCCAGGGAGATGCAGCCTCTTTCATTAAGATAAAAATAAACACTTTCATTCCAGTTATTTAGGATAAAAGAAACGTGGAAACATGGGACATGAGAAAAGGTGAAGTATGCTCTAAGTAGCTAGGCCTCCTTCCAGAATAGTGTTAGTCCTTACATACATTCCCAGATTGAGTGCGAACACACATACACACACACACACACACACACATCACATGGCAAGACAACAACATTGTCTGCTATGGGGCAATATTTCATAGACTTCTAAGAAGTGAATGAGCCAATTATTATAGCATGTATAATTTTGGCAGAAATATTTATTTCAATGGTTTTTGTTGAATGAGCCAGGGAACTTCGGGATGTGAATCCTCTGTATGAAAACTCAGTTCTTTTATAATGACTAGCACAGCAGGGCCCTATGAATTCCAAAACTGATATAACCTTTCTAAATGGGAGAAGTGGGTATGAAAAGGAGGAATGAAGCAAGTGATAGGCAAAAATCATAAAGGAGATGGGGAATCTATCTACTCTAATAAAAGAGTATTATGGAAATTAACCATCACTCCGAGATACCTAAGCCATACTCACCAGCCAAGCCACGCCTCCAGCCAATCAGAGCAGCTTTATGCAAATTAACCCAGCCAAGATGGAGACTGGCAGCCATGGAGCTGGAGCAAACAGGAGGCTTCTGTTGCAACTGCCTGCCTAGGCCAGCTGGGCCTCTGCTCAAGGCAACATAGTTTCAATTATAGAAGCCACAGAGCTAAAGCAAACAGGAGGCCAGCAATGGGGAAAACTGCCTGCCTAGGCCGGCTGGGCCTTTGTTCATGGCAACAAAGTTTCAATTATAGAAGATAAATAAACCCCAGAAACCTGATTTCAGCCAGCCTTCGCTGGGACATTAGGTCAATGGGAGCTGTGAGCAGTCTGAAAACGGCCCTCAGCCCCTCACCCAGGCTGGCCACACCCCTATGGGGTGAGGGTTCCCACTGGGGGGCTTGGCCAGCCTGCAAACAGCCATCAGCCCCTCACCAAGGCTGGCAGGCACGCCAGCAGGTGGACATCCCCCGAGGAGTCCAAGACTGCAAGAGGGCATAGGCCGGGCTGAGGGTCCCCTCTCCACCCCACCGAGTGCACAAATTTTTGTGCACCAGGCCCCTAGTAATTTTATAATGAAAATAAGGACAATAGAAGCTAAATAAGGAAAAAATAAAGCCATCACCCTCCTGATGCTTTCATTTTTCAAAGGGAAACAGGCAATAATTATAATAAACAAATAAATTAACAAATGAACTCTATAATTTTCAGAGAGTGATAAAATGGGGTCTGGGGCGGCAACTCAGGCTAAGGCCTGGGAATCCCTATCTGCAGACCTGAATGATGAGGAGTGAGTCATGCAAGAACTTAGGGCCGAGGTGGGCAATGTGTGGTCCTGCCAAGGCATTAGGGGTACGTTAATTAAATGTTTGACCAAATATAGCAGGCTAATTTTTTTCTTTTACAGATATCGCCATTACCCCCACCCCAGGCTAATTTTTAAGTTGATATTTTGTATGACCCGTGAATTATGTTATAAATGTCCAAATGACCTTCGGCAGAGAAAAGCCTCCCCACCCCTGATCTATGGGAAGAGCAGAACAGGAAGAAAGAAGGGAAAGTGAAAAGGTCGTGAGGCAGGAAAAACTCTCGTCTGGCCATGTGGCTGGAGCACAGTGAACAAGGGGGCGTGTAGTAAGAGACAAGGTTGGAGAGAGGTAGGCAGGGGCCAGATTACACAGGGCTTGGCAGGAGGCCATAGTGAAAAGCTTGGGTTTTATTACAACCCAAGTAAAATGGGAAACATTTGAAAGCTAGAAATAAGAAAGCAACGTGATATGATATGCATTTTTGAAAGATCACTCTGTCTATTGTATGAAAAACAAACTGTAGCTGGGGGCAAGAGTAGAAACAAAGTTCAAAATGTATTGCAATAGTACAGGTAAAGAAAGATGGTGGAAGATGGTGAGAAATAGTCAGATTTAGAATATATCTAGAAGAAATATATTTTATATCCTTAACCACCATGCCAAGTTTTCCACTTAGTACACATTATTTTATACGGTTTTATTTTTGTCTTATCCCTTGAGATTGTAATAATTGTAACCCATTTATATAAATGTATATAGAATTAGTAATTCACTTAGTAAACATTTATGGGCACCTATTATAACAGTAGTTCTTTTTTAAAATATATATTTGTTTTATTTTATAGTTGTTTCTCTAATTGTCACGTGTATTTTATTTACACATACACCCTTTGTTTTGCTTAGTTTCTACATCTACATTTTCCTTTTAAATGAGTAGTTTTCTCTCTCATCTTGTGTATGTTCACTTGGCTTTTTTATTCCTCTTTCATATCTTCTTTATTTTTACACAGTAGTTCAGAGGTAGGCAAGAATTACAAAGTTGTTGTTTTTCTTTTTTCATAAAATACATAATTTACTACAACAACCTTATAAAGTAGTGCATGCAGCTGTTCTCAATGCCATTTTACAGATGAGCAAAGTGAGGCTCAGAGAAGTTAAATGATTCACCCACTCATAGATTAGGTAGAGGATAAACTCAGAGTAGAGTAGTAGAGTCAAGATTCCTTGCCTCCAAAATCAATGCCTTCCTATTGCATTATCATGCATCCGCTGTCTTCCCCTCTGAGCCCACCTGCATTGTACTCCAGGTAGCATGTGCTTATGTAAAGCAGGTGATGGATAACTGGTGGTGAGGACAATCATGCTCTCTCAGTGTATTTAATGAATTGATTCTTCGTCTGTGTACTTAGTGTAGTTCTCAGCATGCCAAAATGTACCTTAGACTTATCCTACGTAGATTTTACCAAAAAGCAAAAAAATAAAAATCAGTCAATAAAGACTAGGTCTCAATATTTTTTACACTTGGATTAGTCATGACTCAATGCAAGAAATATTTTAAAAGGTGCCTACCTTGTGCCATAAGTATTTTTGGAAGAATAAATAGTCCTACATAGCAGTATGCAAATGTAAACAGTTATTAACACAATCTAGTTGGAGAGAGTAGACAAAAAAATAAAAGCATACGACTATAAAATAATATTAACAAGTGAAGTGACCTGGCATAGTGATTAAGAATACAGTATGCATTGACCTTTTTACGGTTCTGGGGATAGAACGGTGAACAAGACAAGATGGTTCTGCTCTCATAAAGTTTCTACTCTTCTCTATTGTCATAACCGCCATTCTTGCCCTAACAGCCCTGGAGACTTCATAAGGTTCTTCATAACGAATGATAATTGCTAACACATACCAGATGCTGACTAAAGTTAGCTTATTGGATCCTCTCAACAATGGTATAAAGTAGGTAGCATTATTATCAATTTCATTTCCCAGACTTAAAATAAATTTAAAAAACACAGAAAGACCATACAGCTAGTGGGTGGCAGAGCTTTGAACCCGGGCAGTCTGGTTTCAGAGTTCACATGCTTGGCCCCTATGCAGGGGGAGATCGCGTCCGATGAGGCATGAAGCTTATATAATTCCAGTGACTCTGTTGGAAAAAAAGAGAATGCAATGCTACAAATTCAAAATTAGGTACCAGGCCTGGGAAGGAGCCTGTGCAAGAATTGCGTCTTATTAGCTTCACAGTAAATCTGTCTTTAGTTTCGAGGGAAACACACCTCATCCACTACGCAATACTTTAAGCATGCGGTATGCTATTTAAAACAATGACTGTCCCAATCCTAATACCTAAACGGTGGTCAAGTGAGGAGAGTAAGAAAATAAACATTACCATGTTCAACTGTGAAACTGTAGATGAGATTTTCTGGTGCTCCATTTCAAGTCAGGGAGCCATCAGAAAGTAGCTATGTGCTGAGCCCTGTGCGACCCTGCCGTGTATATAAAAATGGTCTAAACTTATAGGTAGATAGACAGATCGATCTCCTCTCAAGGACTCAGTTTATGTATCCGGCACTGTGCAAATGCAAAGGGAGACCAATATGACATCAGTACCCACCCTTAAAGAATTCAAATGATAAAAAAAAAATACTTAATGAGCACTTACTGCTTACTATGTAACTGGCGTTGCCATAAGCAGATAGGGTAGCTATCTATGTTACCAGCATCCCTGCTTTACTGGTGGAGAAACAGAACAAGGAGTGGCAAAGTTTAGTTCTGAACTTAGATGTGCTCATCATCCTCTTAACCACACTGCTGCTCTTCTTCTCCAGCCTTTTTAGAAATGCTAGGATTGAAGCATGAACAATTTGAGGTCTGAAGCTGCCAGACTTCTCCCAATCACCGTCTTTGCCATGAAGCCTTCCCAGCCACCTCACTTAGGCCAGGCGCCCCTTCAGCCACAGCCTGCACACGCACCCCTCACAGGAAGATTAGTGAGTCACTGGCTGCCTCCTTTCTTAGACCGTAAACTTCCTGAAGGCACATGTCTTCAGCACCAAGTAGGTGCTGAATAAATCCTTAAGGAACCAAAGAATATATGAGCGCTCCATGTCAGAATATGGTCAATTTGGGTAAACAATTCATTTGGCTGTAGGTTTTAGATGGGACTTGGGCATGAAAATAAGATTTAGAAAAGAAGAGAGAGAGAAAGAAAAAGACATTTCAGATGAGGGCAACAGCCTGGGCAAAAGAGCAGCAGTGGGAACGTCGTGGCATGAAAAGTGAGTTAGTTTCCTATTGCCTCTATAATGAAGTACCACAAACTTAATGGTTTAAAACAATACAAATTTATTTCCTCATAGTTCTGGAGGTCAGAAGTCCATAAAAGCAAGGTGTCGGCAGAGCTGTGTGCCTCCTGCAGTCTTCAGGGGAGAATCTGTCCTCTTGCCTTTTCAGCCTCCGAATGCCTGGGCTCCTGGCCCTTTCCTCGCTTCTCTCCACCTTCTGGCCTTTGTTGTCACATCTCTAGCTACTGGCTCCAGCTCCCGCCTCCCTCTTCTAAGGACATGTGTGCTTATATCATTGGGCCCACAGGGATAATCCAGGATCACCTCCCCAGTGACTTTTTGAGGAGAAGATATCTATGTAACACATGGCTGAACAAAGCCAGATAATTTCAGGAGGCGGTATAGTGCAGTGGGTAAAGCACAAATGGCTTTGGCAGCTGACCCGAGTCCAAATATTAACTCTGCCCTTTACCAGCTATGCGACTTGAACCAAGTTATCCCACTTCCCTAAACTTCATTTCCTTTTTCTCTAAAATGAGGCTAGTAATAGTTTCTACCTCATAGGTTTTTGTGAGGATTAAGATAATGCTAGGGAAGAAAGTACTTAGCACAGAGCAATCAATAAACAGTACCTATTATTACTACAAATCCCATCCCCTTTCCGGGACATCAAACTCAGATGACACCATCCAAGATCATAGTTTTAAATCAGCTTACATTTCAACACAGAAAGATTCAAAATCTGAGTTTAAAAGAAGCTATTCAAGATAGGTTTCATCTCTCCTTAGCCGTTAGGCTCAGTAGATAGAGCATCGGCCTGGGGACTGACGGGTCCTGAGTTTGATTCTGGTCAGGGGCACATGCCCGGGTTGTGGGCTTGCTCCCCAGTAGGAGGCAGCCAATCAATTATTATCTCTCATCACTGATGTTTCTATCTATCTCAGCCTTCCTCTCTAAGAGCAATAAAAATATAGTTAAAAAATAAAGATAGATTTCGCCTCGCCTGGCCGGGTGCTCAGTGGTTAGAGTGTCATTCCAATTATGCCAGGGTTGCAGGTTCTATCCCTGGTCAGGGCACATACAAGAATCAACCAATGAGTGTAGCAATAAGTAGAACAACAAATCGGTGTTTCTCTCTCTCCCTCCCTCCCTCCCTCCCTCCTTCCTCTCTAAAATCAATCAATTTAAAAAAAAATTTTAAAGACAGGTTTCACAATATCTTCTAGTACATAAACTTTCCAGTTTTTCCCAATTAAAAAAAAATAAAGATTTCTTTTAAAGACCTGTCTTTATAATGTGTATCAGACAGTACCCTAAAAGTGTGTTAATAATTTTAATCCCAACTCTCAATTATTCTCAGTGTAATTTCCCATAAACCCTAATTTCTTCAGTCAAGGCCTGATTTTGTTCAGCTCGTTTCCTTGTGAAAGACCAAATAAAATAGATGTAGCGTTGCAGTCCATCAGCCTGGACTGGTTGTATAACTTCCGTGAACACACAAGCACTTGCCAAGTGGTCTGAATTAACCTTCACTTTATGCCCATTTCCAGGACGAATGAATGAGCACCAATGGCCTGCGGGCCCAAGAGCCTCTGGCTGGTGTCTGGCACCCAGAGACGTTTCCTGGCTGACTTTTTGGAGGATGTCCAGCCCTGAGAAAAATGGAATCCAAGAGAAGTCACAGAACTGGCCTCCATGTTTGCAGAGTTGGTACCGCACTGGCCATTGGAGTTAAATATCTTCCCACCCCTCAGCTCTGTGCTCTGGCACGCAAAATATTACAATGAAATTCAGGGAGAACAGTTTGAAGCAATCCTTCCCCTTCTTAAAGATCACCTTTGGCCACTGGGAACGCTGATCATCGTTTCGTAGCTCATGCCAGGGCTCGTTTATCAGGAAGGCAGCTCGGCCCATCGTGGCTGCATTCACAGGTGCCTGCCTGCCTGCCTGCCTTCCCGCAGATGCAAGAGGCAAAACCAGACCCAGCGAGAGGAGCTGGCAGCGCAGCTTCACAGCAGCGTGGCCCAGGCCAGGTGCATTCGGCCCTCGGCAGCCCAGTCTCTGACTGAATTCGCAGGCTTCTCTTACAACAAACCACAATTCTGAAAAATAAAAGGGGATCTCAGGCAGAAAAAGAGATTACAAATAAGGATCATTTGACAGCAATAACCAAAAAATAAACCCTGGCAGCCACCGTGCTCAGCAGGCCTGGCAAAAGCCAGTCTTGCCTTCTCAGTTCCTGCTCCAATCAGGAGCACAACAAATTATCGAGTTTCCAAAATCCAATGGGCTTTGACCACAGACACAGGAGAGCAAGCTGCATTTAAATTTGAAAAGCTGTTTTATAGAACCCTGCTGGCAGGCACACAAAAAAAGTACTTTTTACATATAAAAAGCATGTTTGGCAAATTCGGTTGTTTTGTGCTGCTAAATTATACAATGTTGTTTCCAAACAGCAACAACAACTAACCCCCCAAAATTAACATCCACCTCCCCGTCAAAAAAATGCCCTCACTGATCCCTTCATAATTTTTAGATTCTCTTTAAAAATCAAGATACATTGGATTGGGGGAAAAAATTCCCATTACTTTTCTGTTGCTCTTAAAAGCACCTCTCTTTTTGAAAGCCATGTATGAAAGTATGTTTTAAAAGTCAAAATCAAAGTAAACGGTTAGGCTCCAATCCTATGTATAGTAATGTGAGTTATTTCCTGCCTGTTTCAACGTTTACCTTTTTCCCCCCATTTAGCCTGTTTTTTACAGTTCAATAAATATTTTCCCAAGCTCCACTTGCCAAACAAAAGAGTTTAGCCTCAGTGTTACTCCTCTGACAAATATCCTTATGGTCTCGCACATGTGAGAGCCATTGATAAACAAATTAAAATTCTGTCCCAGCTCAGAGCTCAGCTGGCCCATTTTATCTTGCAGTATGGGTTTGTAAAGGTCTGGGTGTCTGTCATCCTCCCCTAACCTTGTCTTTGTCAAAGGGATACAAAAGCCTGCCCGCTCGGGGCCCTTACGATACTGATTAGTGTGAGTGACAAAGTGGTGCTGCAAGTCCACTCAGCCTTTCATAATAAATCTATCAAAGAGTAATAGAATTCCATCAATCCTGCCTCATCCCCGAGGGTCGCTGGGCTGGGATGGAAAGTGTGTTCCGTTGGGATTGTACAACTGTTATTATTCAATTACACTCTTTTCTTCCTAGTTAAAGACCATGATATCATTATCACTTAATGAATACATATAATTGGATCTGGACTCTATGTTTGGCTGATGAATACCACTCACTATTCATTCAGTCTCAGCTCATCTTCTGACCATTTATTATAGACTTTTGGCTGAAAACCATGATGACAAAGGGAATTTGAAATTAGCTGTGATTTTATTCAATGCTCAGTTAGACACAAAGACAAAATAAAATTTTGATGCCTAAATGAGTTGAGAATGGATTAAGAAGTTTTGCCTAACTCAGCAGTCTCTGATTTACCCACACTGAATACACACACAATATCCACAAATACACAATCTCTCTCTCTCTCTCTCTCTCTCTCTCTCTCTCTCTCTCTCTCAGAGTTAGCAACAAAACTGGTGTAATCGTTTAATACCATCTAAAAACAGAGTGATATTTTAAACAACTCTGAATTTTTTAAATGTAATGAGGGACAGTTGTGTATTTTAGTCTCATTAAAAAAATAAAAACAACAAAACAAAAAACATGGATTTAGCTGTAAAAGTGTCATCATGCACTCACACGCGTACATTAAAATCTTCAAGTCGACCCTACCCACCAACACAATTTTATGATTAAATAACATTTAAATTTGACAAAGCAAAAGTGCTTCCAATACAGTATATTTATTACACCTAATATCAAGTCCATCATTAAGTTTCATCATACAATGTGCCCCCAAAGGAAACTACCCTCCTATTCATATTGTTGGGAGTAAATGTAGCATACCTCCTTTGGATCACTGGTGAACAGGCTACCTCATTAATCCTAGTTAGTAGGTGCTGCCGGGCATGCGGAGCCGCCAAATCCAGATGCTACCCACAGAGGCTCTCCAGGCAGTTAGGGAATCACGGAGTAGCACCTCCAGCCTTCCATACATCACATCAAATTAAATTTACATTAAGTGCTACTCCATCAGAGCTGAGAGGAGCTGACATCTTTGGAAAATGCAGATGATAATCCATTAAATCCTATTATATACATGTCTTCTAATTTTACTTAAGCCCATGCATACCAAAGTATGAGTTTGTGTTAAAAATTAAAGACCCTTTTACTAGAACAAAAGACTTTATGAACTGTTGACTTTGGGAGGTTTTATTACAGGGGCAGGCTAGTCTATCAAGGCAAGTAGACTTTTTCTGTACAAATTCTAGTCAAATATTTCTTCTGAGGATTTGTGTTGAGTTTTGTTTTAAAACACATCCTCTCCCTCCTTTCCTACCATCCCCGAGGCTTTCCAGATAGTATGGTCCTTTTCAACCTCCATGCCGTGTCCTAATAATGAACGCATTACATGTTATGAATGAGACAGCGGAACACAGATTGTCTCCTTTTGCAATTAAGAAAATATTTTCTGGCAGCTTCCAAACTGGCAAGAAGAAGAAGATGCTATAAAATCATCGCAGTGAAAAGCGAAGGTTTAATTAGCCTATTATCACATATGTTAATCCCTTTATATTTTCATAGTCCTTAGTCACAGCTATTTTTACTTTGATGAGTCTCTTCTAATTTCATAGCAGTGATCTGAATATTTCTGATCCTGAGCACTTAAATTTTTATATTTAGCTGCAGTCTTTTATGTTGACATTTCTGTGTAATTTGTTTTTCTACAGCTTAAACCTGAAATAATCTGAAATTGAAAAATATTCATAAGACCATGAAAACGATGACTATTTGCATAAAAAGATTCTACCATAAGCCAGAAAACTTTTACCCAGAAATATCACTCACACACACACACACACACACACACACACAATTAATTTAAAAGCTATTTATCAAACCTTTTAAATTTTAATCACAGTCTAGTTTCCCTACACTGGATTTTTACACATTAAAGCCATTTATTTAAGGATGTGCCACTATATATGTCTGTATTTCAATAAAAGTGCTCTTTCTACATAAGAATTAGAGGTCTTCACTCAAGCCCAAATTTTTTTGCATCTATCACTTTTCTCAGACAATGTACAATTCATTTCTTTGTTAGCTAATATTTATGACATTAAAATATTTTGATCAAGTACTGGACTTGATCAAAAAGTATTTGCAGAAAAAAAATTTGACATATATGCTTTTATAATCTTTGTTATTGAAATAAGAAAATTTAGTTCCCAAAATATTAAATAACATAAAATAATAAAAGTATGTACTTCATAAAAATTTATAAGGACTAATATTAATTAATGTATGTAAAGCGTCACACATACTAGGCTTCTCTCACAACTCTCATCCAATCCAACATGAAATCCTGTAGGCTCCACCTGCAACTATATTCCAAATATGTTCTCTAATCTAATACAAGCCACTATCATCTCTCACCTGTATTGATACAAGAACTTCTAACTTGCATATTTCCATTGTTTCTCCACACAGCTTTTTTTATTAAGTAATTCACACATATAAAAAAGCAAAAAAAAGAGTACCCATGTATCCACCACCCAACTTTTAAAAATAGTAACATTTTGTCATATTTGTATTAAGTCTTTTATATAAATATATATATATATATATATATACTAGGGGCCTGGTGCACAAAAATTTGTGCACTCAGGGGGGGAGGGGTCCCTCAGCTCAGCCTGTGCCCTCTCACAGTCTGGGACCCCTCAAGGGATGTCCACCTGCTGGCATGCCTGGCCAGCCTGGGTGAGGGGCTGATGGCTGTTTGCAGGCTGGCCAAGCCCCCCAGTGGGAACCCTCACCCCATGGGGGTGTGGCCAGCCTTGGTGAGAGACTGAGGGCTGTTTTCAGGCTGGCCACAGCCCCTTCAGGGTTTGGGTCCCTACTGGGGTGCCTGGCCAGCCCGGGAGAGGGGCTGGGGGCTGTTTGCAAGCTGCCCACAGCTCCCATTGACCCAAGGTCCCAGCAGGGGTCCTCAACTGGAAGCAGGTTTCTGAGGTTTATTTATCTTCTATAATTGAAACTTCTTTGCCTTGAGCAGAGGCCACAGCCTGCCTAGGCAGGCAATGAAGCCTCCTGTTTGCTTCAGCTCCATGGCTTCTATAATTGGAACTTTATTGCCTTGAGTGGAGGCTACAGCCAGCCTTCTGTTTGCTCTAGCTCCATGGCTGCCGGCCACCATCTTGGGTGGGTTAATTTGCATGTCGTCACTCTGATTGGCTGGTGGGCATGGGTTGGCTGGTGGGCATGGCTTAGGTGTAATGGAGTGAGGGTTAATTTGCATGTTACTCTTTTATTAGATTATATATATATATATATATATATATATATATATATATATTTGATTTTTTACAGAGCGGAAGGAAGAGGAATAGAGAGTTAGAAACATTGATGAGAGAGAAACATCGATCAGCTGCCTCCTGCACACCTCCCACTGGGGATGTGCCCACAACCAAGATACATGCCCTTGGCGGAATCGAACCTGGGACCCTTCAGTCTGCAGGCTGATGCTCTAGCCACTGAGTCAAACCAGTCGGGGCATAAGTCTTTTTCTTTAAGAAATAAAATATAATTGAAGAACCTACATACCTATCCCCAGTTTCATTCTCATTACTTTCACATCAGAGATAATAACCATCCTGAATTTGGTGAATTGAGTGATCTTCATTTCCATTGATGGGATTTTATTTTTATTAAATGTTTCGATTCATGCATATAAGTTAGGGTTGAATTCAAATGCATGTAATAAAAAACCTAAATCACAGTGGTTTAAAGAGAAGTTAAAGTTTATTTTTCTCACATAATTGTGAGACTTGGAGTGGGCAGTCAAGACAGTGAAGTTGGTTGGTGTCACAGGGTTAAATTCTTTGTGATTCTCTTGATTTTCTCCTACTGGTTGTTCCAACTTCAATCATTGTGACCCATTTCCAGGTGATATAAAAAAGAAAGAGCCAAGGACAAAAGAGTGTCAGCTGAATTAATTCTTTTAAAGATCTTTTTCAAAAGCCCTACCCAACAACTTCTCCTTATATCCTATTTTTCAGAACCATGTCACAACTGATATAGCTGCAAGAGAAGCTCAAAAACATAGTTTTTCACTTGGACACATTCTCACCACAATAAATGTAGGGTTTGGGTATTATAAAAGAGGGGAAACTGCCCTAACCGGTTTGGCTCAGTGGATAGAGCATCGGCCTGTGGACTGAAAGGTCCCAGGTTCTATTCCAGTCAAGGGCATGTACCTTGGTTGCAGGCACATCCCCATAGGAGGTGTGCAGGAGGCAGCTGACTGATGTTTCTAACTCTCTATCTAACCCTTCCTCTCTGTAAAAAATCAATAAAATATATTTTTTAAAAAGCAGAAATAAAGAGGGGAAACTAATATTGGGTGGGCAACTAGCAGTCTTTTCTACAATATGTGTCTTTAACAATATAATAATTTACATGCTTTTAAATTTTATATTAATAAAATCATAAGAACTGAAATTATACTGTTACAGTCTACACTTTATTTCTTTTGCTCAACATCATATTTTTTAGAATAATCTATATTGATATAACAACTAATTCATTTATCTTAATGACTTTGAAATATTCCCCATATGAATATGCCATAATTTATTAATTCATTCTCTGTTGATGTACTTTAGATTGTTTTACATTTTCAGTAAATATTCTTTTATGTGTCTCCTTTAGAGTAAACATAAACCAAATTTCATTTCTTCCTTCTTAAAAGTCTCCATTCGTTTTCCATTACATTAAAATAAAAGCTAAACTATTTCATATGACATCCTATAAAAGCTAACCCCCACCTACCTCCCAATCTCACCTAGCTCTGCTCTTATTCACTTTGCTTCATACATATTGACCTCTTTTCAATCCCAGATATGTCAACCACTTTCCTTCCTCAGCTCCAAGAGCTGATCAAGGTTTCCTAAGTCCTGAAACTTATTCAATTTAGGTACAACTATACAAAATTAAGTGCAAGGCATTGAAAGGGACCAAGGCAAGTAAGATCCTTAAGTGTCATTTATCTTCATGTAAAATCCACCTCAGCTCAGGGTCTTTGAAATTTTATTATTTCTCTTTGGAATGTTGTTGTCCAAGATGTTCTTTCCCAGGTTCCATTTAATTTCACTCTCCCCTTCTGCCACAGTAGTAGAATTTTTAGCTGAGTTTTTGCTACCCAGTTTTGATTACCCATTTTGTAGTAGACAACTAGTTGTGGCCCTGTGACTATGTTTTGGTCAATGAGATGTGAGGGAATTGATGTGTTCAATTTTCAGGTGATTTAAAGGATATACATTTTTATAAAGGAACTAGGGGTCCAGTGTACAAAAATTTGTGCACTTGGGGAGGGAGGCTCCCTCAGCCCGGCCTGTGCCCTTTCGCAGTCTGGGACCCCTCAGGGGATGTCCCCTGCTGGCATGCCTGGCCAGCCTGAGTGAGGGGCTGATGGCTGTTTGAAGGCTGGCCAAGCCCCCCAGTGAGGACCCTCACCCCATGGAGGTGTGGCCAGCCTTGGTGAGGGGCTGAGGGCTGTTTTCAGGCTGCCCACAGCTTTCATTGACCCAACATCCCAGCAAGGCTGGCTAGAATCAGGTTTCTGGGGGTTATTTATCTTCTATAATTGAAACTTTGTTACCTTGAGCAGAGGCCTAGTCAGGCAACGGAAGCCTCCTGTTTGCTTCAGCTTCGTGGCTTCTATAATTGAAACATTGTTGCTTGAGCAGAGGCCAACTGGCCTAGTCAGGCAGTTGCAACAGAAGCCTCCTGTTTACTCTAGCTCCATGGCTGCCGGCCTCCATCTTGACTGGGTTAATTTGCATACAGCCACTCTGATTGGCTGGGAGGCATGGCTTGGCTAGTGGGTATGGCTTAGGTGTCTCGGAGTGATGGATAATTTGCATATTACTCTTTTATTAGATTAGATGGCCTCTTTCCTCACATTTGCCCTTCCCATAGGTTAGAGTGTAGACCTAGTAGCTAGTCATCTTGGACCATGTAGATGACACTCAAAGGATAGTAGAGCAATAGCACAGAAGGAATGCAGGCCCCAGACAACTTGATGAAGAAAAACCACGCAAAAAAAACTTGTAAGGAAAAAAATTACCATCAAGTTTTAATCTTCTGTTTTTTGTTGTTTTTTTTTGTCTCTAACACAATCCGTACACAATACAAGGTTTTTTCTTTAAAATATATTTTTATTGATTTCAGAGAGAAGGAGAGGGAGAGAGGTATACAAACATCAATGATGAGAGAGAATCATTGATGGGCTGCCTCCTACATGCCCCCTACTGGGGATTGAGCCCACAACCTCAGGCATGTGCCCTGACTGAGAATTGAACCATGACCTTCTGATTCATGAGTTGACGCTGAAATCCTGAGCCACACCAGCTGGGCCCAAAACATGGTCTTGATTCAAATTTCATTTCCTCACCAAGCTTTCTCTGACTACCCAACTCTCATATACACAAGTCACTCTCTAGCACATCAGCTTATCTTATTTCCTTTATGGAATGTATCATCACCTGAAAAAATTGTATGTATCTGTTGATTGACAATAATCTATCTTTCCCCACTACAAAATAAATTTTATGGAGGTAGGGACCTTGTCTTGGTAACAGTTGTGTGCCTTGTTTCTAGGACAGTACCTGATATATAAATACTTAATAATTATTTTTCAAATAGATGAAAAAAAATGAATCAACAAAAAATAACACTGATTAGTTTCTACTAGACTATAAGCTGTATGAAGGCAGGGATAATGTCTGTTTATTGTCATAACACCAGGAACAAACAAACTTCCCAATACATTTTTGTAGAATAAATAAATCTACTGGCAAATACATTAATAAGAATAAATACATTCCCAAGGAATGAATCAATAATAAAAATTTCATTATGAATATAATTTCATCTTTTAAAAGTTGTTTCAAAGTCTAGCTTCCTGGGGATTAAGGCCTTTTTGTATGCCAGGCACTATGCTAAATAATTCCCACTTATTATCTCATTTAATCTTCATAACTATCCTATGTGTAGGGAATAGATATCCCTGATCCTTAAGTGAACCTCTTGGAGGCAAAATATGTTTTGGTATTCAAAATTTTTCAGAAAATTAATAGAGTACATAGACTACATGTAACAGCCCTAGCAGGATCTGGGGAAGCACCTCAGATATAATATATCAAATATATTAACATTTCTGCAGAGAAACATGAACATTCACCAATTAGTGGGTACATAAAGCTTGTAAGTAACCTCATATGCATTTAAGTTCAATTCTTCTTGAGTTCAGATCATGGCAGGTTTTCCTGGCAAATGCATTACAAAATTTTTTGGCTTTCAAAGATTTTGTATTTTAGAATTACAAATAGAAAATTGTGAGTTCATATAATCATCCCAGTTTTAAAGAAACTAAAACCAAAGAATTTATCCAAGACCACAGCAATAATAAGAGCCATTGGACCTAAACCCAGAAAATCTGGCTGAAAATCTTCCATGCTTAACCACTTTACTATAGTATGTGAAAATTCTATGTTATGTACGGCATCCATTCTGAATTATGGGAAATGTTCCTGCAGAGGATATTTGCATATCAGGTGCTAGATAGCTTAGGTGACCCTTGAAGTGTCTTCTCATCCTGAAAGTCCATAACCCTCTGAAAACATGTATCTATTGCTAATCCTACTTCATGGACCACTTTTGTACATGGCCTCTTGTGGTGGTACATAAAATGGACCTCAGCTTCATTCATTCATCTTAATATGCTTTGAGTATTCACCATGTGGTAAGCAATGTAAGAAGACATGAAGACTTATTGTACATGATCTATGCTCTCAAAAAGTCTCCAATCCAGCTGCAGAGACACGACATAAAAACAGAACCCAGTCAAATAGCCATCGAAATAAGACTAGTTACAAAGCCTAAATAAGAAAAAATAATGGGTGAGGCAGATAGTAAATGCTTCTGGAGATCAGAGAAAGAGAAATCACTACAGGCTAATGGAATCAGAGAAGGCTTCATGGAGAAGATAAAGCTGGGCCTGGGATGGATTTATGGATCTATGAAAGAGAAGTGGTATTTCAAACATAGGTTGTGACCCACAATTGCATATCATCTAGTAAAAGGCTGTATTTATAGCCAACATATGTAAATTATTTTTTGAAACATTCATCTTAAATGGATTCATGTGTAAGAACAAATATAAGACACTCTCAAATGTGCTTTTTGGAATACATATACAAAAAGGACCCTCACATAAGCAGTTTTACACACCTTGAGAAAAGTTGCTTTGACCATTTTCAACCAGGTAGCATTTCACGCACTTCTGCAGTAAAAGAGCCAGCCCTAAAATCAAGCAGGCACCTAAGAAACAAAAGCTGCCTCTAGGATAGAATATTAAAGTGAACTCTCTGGGAGAAACTACCTCCTCCACTATTCAGTAAAATATCTTGAAGCACTGGGTTGATTTATGCTTCCAGTATCCTCTAAGATTCCGTAACTTTAAGGCATCTACATAAATATGTCCTATGACAAGTACATACTATTGCAGAAGTATAATATAACCAGTAACACAATATGCACATGCAGATATGCTGATAGAGCTAATATTTATGTATGAAAACAGATAATGTCAAATTTTCACCCAAATTTCTAAGTGAATTATTACTTTTTAGTACACTCTCTGAAACAAGCTCCCAAATCTCTGACATCATTCCTTTTAATAAAATATTGCTAAACTGACTTTAAGCACAGAGTTATTTCTTCTTGCCTGCAAAAAAAGTGTAAATAAGATGGTTATACTTTGAAATTAATATGATGTTGGTTACATATTAAAAGGATCAGCAGAACCACATGTCAACCTTGGTAGATTCCCTCAGAGTATCATAAGGGTGATATAATTCTGCTTTCTCTGTTTAGGAGGGCCAAAATAAAATGTAATTCCAAAGGAACCCAGTCCATTTCTTGATGACTTCATGACATTTCAAGCCATACCCTTTATGTTTGCCATTCCACAGACAAATCCTGATTGAATGTCAGTAACATGCATAAAGACAGAGCATCCCTCCTACCTTAAGTCTCAATCTGCATTCTTTTTGGAGCCTAACTTTACCTGTTCTGTCACTTATTCCCTACAACATTCTAAAATGCTTCCATTGGTCTTTTAAAAGTAGATATTCAATATTATGACTAATTCACCAACGGTAGAAATAATTGTGGGGAAATTGTGTCTTAATAAAATACATGTAGAATAACATTTTATTTTTTATTTTCTAAAAATCTTTATTGTTCATATTATCACAGTTGTTCCTCTTTTTCCCCCATAGCTCCCCTCCTCCCAGTTCCTACCCCACCCTCTTCCCTTACCCCCCCACCACTGTCCTCATCCATAGGTGTATAATTTTTGTCCAGTCTCTTCCCGCACTCCCAACACCCCTTTTCCCCTGAGAATTATCAATCCACTCCCTTTCTATGCCCCTAATTCTATTCTATTCACCAGTTTATTCTGTTCATCAAAATTTTTTATTCACTTGATTTTTAGGTTCACTTGTTGATGGATATGTATTTGTTGTTCTAATTTTTAAAAATATATTTTATTGACTTTTTACAGAGAGGAAGGGAGAGAGATAGAGAGTTAAGAAACATCAATAAGAGAGAAACATCGATCAGCTGCCTCCTGCACACCTCCTACTGAGGATATGCCCGCAACCAAGGTACATGCCCTTGACCAGAATCGAACCAGGGACCGCTCAGTCAGTAGGCTGACGCTCTATCCACTGAGCTAAACCAGTTAGGGCTGTTGTTCATAATTTTTATCTTTACTTTTTCTTCTTCTTCCCCTTCTCAAAGGATACCTTTCAGCATTTCATATAATACTGGTTGGGTGGTGATGAACTTCTTTAGCTTTTTCTTGTCTGTGAAGCTCTTTATCTGACCTTCAATTCTGAATGATAGCTTTGCTGGGTAAAGTAATCTTGGTTGTAGGTTCCTGCTATTCATCACTTTGAATATTTCTTGCCACTCTCTTCTGGCCTGCATGGTTTCTGTTGAGAAATCAGCTGACAGTCATATGGGTGCTCCCTTGTAGGTAACTAACTGCTTTTCTCTTACTGCTTTTAAGATTCTTTCTTTGTTTTTTGCCCTTGGCATTAATTTTGATGTGTCTTGGTGTGGTCCTCCTTGATTCCTTTTGTTTGGGGCTCTCTGCACTTCCTGGATTTGTAAATCTATTTCTTTCAGCAGGTAGGGGAAGTTTTCTGTCATTATTTCTTCAAATAGGTTTTTAGTATCTTGCTCTCTCTCTTCTTCTGACACCCCTATAATTCTGATGTTGGTACGCTTGAAGTTGTCCCAGAGACTCCTTACACTATCTTCATATTTTTGGATTCTTTTTTCTTTTTGCTTTTCCAGTTGGCTGTTTTTTGCTTCTTCATATTTCAAATCTTTGACTTGATTCTTGCGATCCTCTAGTGTGCTGTTGGATCTCTGTATATTATTCTTTATTTCAGTCAGTGTATGCTTAATTTCTAGCTGGTCCTTTTTCATATCCTCGAGGATTTCACTAAATTTATTGGCAGCCTCTAGAAAATTCTTTGAAAACTGTATAACCATGATTTTGAACTCTATATCCAGTCATTTGCTTTCCTCCATTTCTGTCATTTGTGACCTGTTTCTTTGTCTCCGCATTTTGGCTGCTTCCCTGCGTTGATAGAGTGGCTTTCTGTGTTAAGTGTCCTATAGGGCCCAGTGGCTCAGCCTCCCAATTACCCAAGGTGGCTACTCTTAGTGCACCACTTTGTAGACTTTCGGCACAGTCTTGTTGTAGCTAAGCCTTGATTGTTGTTGGTATCACTGGGAGGAATTGGCCTCCAGGCCACTTAGCAGGGGGAGAACTTGATTGTTGTTGGTATCACTGGGAGGAATTGGCCTCCAGGCCACTTAGCAGGGGGAGAACTTCTGTGCTGGAGACACCCTTATGGGGCAAGGCTTGCTTCAGTGGGACTTTGGTGCTCACTGAGTCTTCCCCCTGAGTGTGTCCCTTATGGATCTGAGGAGTTGTAATCTGGTTGGTCCCACTGGGTACACTGGCTCTTGGAACTCTAAGGAGATGCTATTTTAGCTTCTGCTTGAGGCTACCCAGCTTTTTATATGCAAAAGCCTCTGCACACAGCTTGGGTGGGGCAGGGTCTCGAGGAATCAACAGGGCAGAGCAAACAGCTATGGCCAACTCTCAGCCCTGCCCTAAGAGGCACCAGGTCTCAGTGTCCCTCGGCACCGCCAAGAGAAAGCTGCTCTGGAGTTCCTCCTGATGCCAAACAGTCCAGCTTCTCCCCATATGATCCTGGATCCCCAGAAACTCGCCCAGAACTGGAGTTCAGAGCTGTCGGGAGCTTGTGACTCTCTCTGGATTGAAAAAGAGAACCGCAGCCTCAGTTGCCAGCCCTTTCTGTGAGCCCTTTCCACGTGCCTCTGTACCTCTACACTTTACTTCTGCACCTCCTCTGAGTCTCAGTCTCTTTCTAGTTGTAGAATTTCTACTCAGCCAGCCTTCCTGTGGGTCTGGGTGGTGTCCATTTTTTCTTTTCGTTGTGGTTTTGAAATGGTTGTATGAGGCAGCAATTCCAGGTGTTTACCTATGCTGCCATCTTGGTTTCTCTCTAAATATCACTCAACAAATTTTTGTTCTTAGGAATTCCTTTATTCTTTTACCATTAAATCAAACCTTTAATGTTTGGGGGAAAAGAAGCTCTTAAACCCCTGAAATAGTAATCTTGAATGCCTATAAATGTTTTAGTTATTATTTCTGTTGGTATGGTTATTTATTGGTTTTCTGAAAGAGAGAAAAGGCTTCATTTTAAAAAGTAGGAGCATAAAGTTCTCAGAGCCTAAAGTCCACATCAAAACAACAAAATTGGGAAGAAGGCACAATGATAGAAGATCCATGTTTGAAAGTTAGGCTGAAAAAAGATTTGAGGATGGAAAGGAGAATAATGAAGCTAGGCACTGGTGTGAGTCTCTGAGAAGGGAGCCTGAATTCTGGTTCTCTTTGTCCTCCCCCTCCCCCCAACCTCCCAGCTCAGCCCTCCATGGAGTGACACTAGAAACCTCAGCTAGGTTTAGGAGATTCTAAGAACAGAGGGCTGTACTTTGCTTCCTGAGTAAAGTCTAGAGAGACAGAAATCTTCATAAAGAAAAACCCTATACCAGAAATATGTGGCAACAATTCGACAGAAACTCAACAAGGTGTGGGAAGAAAGAACCTGTGAAGTTCTCCAAGTCCTCCTTGACCTCAGAAGTTGTTGCAAGGAGGCCAGTTGGCCTGAAGGACAAGAAGGTACCCTAGACATTGTCTGTAAAACTGGAAGTCATAGTAGGACCACAGATAGGGAAACAGATACACCAGTAACTAATGTCTACCAGAGACAAAGATAATCATAGACCAAATTCTTTCTCCTCCTTAACATGGTAAATTTAAAACCTAAAGCACTTAGATATCACCTTAAGAAGAAAGGAGAAGGCGAGAGCCCTAAATTTGACTGAGTTTACATTTAAAAAATCACTACATAATTAGTGGCAAATAATTAGAAAAGAATTTCCAAAAGTTCTCACCATCTTATATACCATCCTACCTACATCCATACCCATATAGCTTATTTCCCTCTAGTCACCATGGACAATGTTTATGCTTCTCTTTAAAGTTGTTCCCTTGTTGTGCACTGGATCCTATTCTCTCTCATCTATTCAAGAACAATGCTCCAACAATCATCTCTCCTTTCTCCTATATCATAAATGTTTTCATTCCTTTCTAGGTCATTTCCAAAAGCAAATAAAGATTCTAAACTTACTTTCATTTTTTTAAAGTTATCTCTTGATGAATGAAATATTTGCATAGCACTAGAATATTATCACAGATTTTTTTTTTTACTAAAATGGAGAAGACAGTTTACAATGGAGAAATCTGGTAGTCACCATTTTAACTAAGAGATCAAATTTAGCATCACTATTGTGGACATCCTAACATATGTGTCTCCTGGTGAGATACAATATGAAGTACCCTGTATAACTTAAGATATTCTTGCAAAATATGTTTAAACTGAATCCAATTGAGCCTCTGGACTTATTTTGCAGGTAATATATGTAAAGACATTGTGATTCAACCATTTAAAAATCAATTTTAAAATGAGCAAAGAATTTGAGTAAACATTTCTCCAAAGAAAATATACTAATAGCCAACAAATACATGAAAGGGGCACAAAATTATTGCTAATGCAAATGTAAAATTATTTTCTAGTTTCCTAAAGAGTTAAAAACACACCTACCATATGACCAGGGTTTTCTCTTCTAAGTATTCATCCAAGAGAAATTACAAAGTGTGTTTATACAAAGATTGTACACTAAGGCCCACAACAGCAATATCTAACAACCGGAAACAGCCAAAATGCTCCAACAGGCGAATGGATAAACAAACTGTGATATATCCATACAATGAAATCTTACTCAGCAATAAAAAGGAACAAACTATTGACATACCCAACAAAATAGTGTAATCTCAAAATAATTATGCTAAGTGAAAAAAGCCAGACACCCCCTCCTAAGAAGTACATACTGTATGACTCTATTTACATAAAATTCTAGAATGATAACTAATCTGTAGTGACAGGAAGCACATGGGTGGACACTTGGGGTCAGAGGTAGAGGGCAATGAAGGAGCCAGAAGGGATAAATTATAAAGAAGCACAAGGAAACTGTTGGGGGTGACAAATATTCATAGTATTGATTATGGTGATAGTTGCATAGGTATATACATATGTCAAAATTTATCAAATTGTCTACTTTAAATAAAATGCAGTTTATTTTATGTCAGTTTTACCTGAAGAAGACATATATACAAACCATTCTAATATTGAATTAATGGCCTCCCAATTACTTCATCTGAATCACCTCTTTCCATGCCAATCCGTTCTTTGTTCTACCCCTAGAATAAGCTTTTTAAAACGTGTGATATTCCAATAACTCTTCTTCTTAAAAACTTCCATTGCTGCCCAGCTGGAATGGCTCAGTAGTTGAGCATTGACCCAGGATCCAAGAGGTCATAGGTTCAATTCCCGGTCAAGTCACATGCCTAGGTTGCAAGCTTGATCCCCACTGGGAGGCATGCAGGAGGCAATCAATTCATGATGTTTCTCTCTCTCACTCTCTCTCCTCCTCTCTCTCTAAAAAATCAACAAAAAACATATATATTTAAAACAAACAAACAAACAACTTCCATTGCTCCCCAATGAATGTCATTCTTAGAACATTTTCCTTAATGTAATCTCAACTTGTTCTGTAGGTTCCTCTCTTTCTGGTCTACTACAGCCTTTCCTGTACCTGTTGCAATACATTTCTCATTTAGTCTTGGAACATTTAGCTTCTTTTGCTTACAATGTCCTTATCCCTCCATAACCTGTCCCAGCTTCTCAGCTCGGAGAATCTCTGTTCAACCTTCAAGATCCAGTTCAAGTGGCACATCCTATGCAAAGCCTTTCCCATTTCCTCCGGACATGCTCTCTCTCCTTATTGTTCTCAGGACTCTGCACTTAACCTTTTTAATGGCTTTATGAAAGCTTATTGTTTGTTTTTAATTTTTTAATTGACATATAACATTATATTAGTTTCAGGTCTACAACACGATGATTCAGTATTAGTATATATTATGAAATGATCACCACAACAAGTCTAGTTAACATCTGTCACCATACAGGGATAAAACTTTTTTTTGTGTTGATAACTTTAAGATCTACTCTCTTTGCAGCTTTTAAATGTGTAATACAGTATTACCAACTACAGTTACTGGTGTTTGTTTTTCTACATGTCTTCTCCATTAAAAAAGACATTGTGACTCTTAGTTTTCCCAGAGCTTAGCACAGTACCTGATACATAGCAGCGATTCAGTAAATGTTAGTTAAATGAATCAAAGCACAGTGGCACTTTGCATATTTAATAATTAAACAATTAGCTTTAATAAAGTATTTGGAGAATCTTCTGAAATAAGCACATATTCTATGCATATACTTCACAAAATGAAATGATTTTGTGCTATAATTGGGATTAACCCAACAAACCAACTGTCAGATGGTCAAATATTTGCCAAGCAATTCTGAAGATCACCGAGTAAGAAGCCCTGGAAAGAGAGATGTTGTTAATTCATCCCTGAGACTAAAGGGTGTATTCTCATTTTGACGTTCAGCGATTTATATATGCAACTCCCATTAAAGCTAATGGGGATTGTGCACATAAATTCTCACAAACTGAGATGAGAACACATCCCTGAATGTGCAAAGCAGGGATGCACGTAGATACTATAATTCCAAAGCCTAAGAAACTAAGCCCATAATTAAAATGTGTGGACCTCTTGGTGGCAGCAGATTGAGTTGCTAACATACTCACAGGCCCAATTCATCACAATATATCTGCAGCCTCCCAACCTCCCCCAGTCCTGGAAGGCAACAGATGCTGGTGAATGGCAGACTGCCTTGTCCAGGGTAAAGGTCAGTCTGCTGTGGAAATCTCACAGGGCAAGGGGAGCAGGCCATGACAAGGTAGAGCACCGCCTGGGGAAATCGAAAACTAGCCAAAGATCCTTTTGTTTCTGCTTCTACTGCTTTGGTCCTTCCGCCTGACAGTCATTCTCTTCAGAAGAGAATTTCTGAGTCTAAAACCTTTGAGTGGAAGCCAAGTAATCTGCTCTGTAAGAGGCTATTTATAAATTTGGTTTACTCACAACATATCATACAAACGTTCTGCTTGGGAGAATCAGCCAGGATTTCTGAAAATCCAGATCAACTTCAATTGGAATACAAACATAAGATTTCACATAGTAGGTGACCATAAGCACTAGGTCTTTACAGACCCATTAAAATTTCAGCAAGTTATTCTTCATACTGCTGTAATAAATTTACTTCCAAGCTTAATCCTACCATAAGCAGTAAGAGTCAATACTGAGTGTAGCCGAGTGAAAAGCACATTGAACTTGAATTCAAAGATATGGATTCAGGTTCTACCTGCTAGTACTGAACACAAACTCCCCCCGAGCCACCATTTCTGCTATTGCAAAATTAAAAGCAATAACCCTTGCCCTATCCAACGTTGAGGGTTATTATGAAGCTCAAATTAGAGACTTAAATGAAACATAAGTTCCTGCGCTCAATAGTAAATTTTTCTTAGAATTAAATGTTATCCCCTAAAAACTGCAGAAATGGCCTCTTTTATTGAAAAACAACCTAATGCCCAACAGAAGGTATTTTCATCATTCCATTTCCTCTGTCCTCCCCCTGCCATCCCCAACTCTGGCCCTCACCTCTGACCATCCACCAACCCTAATAATGGGTACTTTGTTTAACCTAAGTGCCCTAAAATTATGAAGTGTGAAACTCCAACAATAGGGGAAGAGCAATAAATCATATTGGAAGTCGTGTAACTTTGTTCTAGTCCCACTTGTTCTAGAAGTACCTAGTATGTGCTAAACACTGTGCTACGAGCTAGAGATTCTTCACTGAACAAAATTCAGCTTAAGCTTCAAGGAAGTCATCCTTCACACATCCTCTCCATTGCTGCCCACATTCAGCCCAACACTAAATCCTGTCATTTGTACCTTGAATACATTCATTTGTCTCTGTTTCCCCCGCCACTACCCTGGTCCCAGATGGCATCATTTCATCATCACTTGCATAGACTATGACCATAACCTGCTGAATGAGATCACCCACACTCCACTCTTGGCCCTTGAAGTAACTGAGATCTTTTCAAAGCCCAAATCTGGTCCTATCACTCCTCATGCTTAAAGTACTTAATGACTTCTAGCAGTTATAGAGATAGAGACCAAACTCTTTAATATGGACTATAAGAGCCTACATGATCTGGTCCTACCTACTTCTCAACCCTCATCAATCCCTTTCTTCTTTGTGTTTCAGCCACATCACAATCCCATGGCTTCTTCTTATCACAGTCCCTCTCCTACTAAAGAGCTGTCAGCATGCTGTTCCCACTGCCTCCTCACCTAGTTAATTCCTACTCATCTTACCCAATCAGTACTTCCTAAGGGAAGTCTTCCCGGTCTTCCCTTGGTCAAATCCTCTTTTTTATGCTCTCATAGCACTGTGAACATCTCCTTAGGACTGGCATACCTTATTTGAATATTGGCTATGTTCTCCAATGAACCATAAGCTCCAAAGGCAAGGTTTGTGCCTCCTTTTTGCTCACCTCTTTTTTCTCAGCACTTATCACAATTTCTGGCACATAATGGCTGCTCAATTAATATTTATTGACTAAATTAGTACACCACTCAATTATCCATATACTAGAGGCTCAGTGCATGAATTCGTGTATGGCCGGTGATCAAGACATCTCACACAGTCCCAATCAGGGCTGGCCGGCTGGGCAGGGGGGTGGCATGGAAAGTTCTGATCAGGGCCAGCTGGCTGGGGGAAGGGGCCACGGGAAGTTGGCCAGCTGGGGTAAGGGGGCCACAGCAGGTTGGCCAGCCATGGGAGGTTGGCTGTGGGAGTACACTGACCACCAGGGGGCATTGAGCATCTGCCCCCTCGTGGTCAGTGTGCGTCATAGTGACTGGTTGGCCAATCGCTTGGTCATAACAGTCGCTTAGGCTTTTATATATCTATTAGGGGGCTGGTGCACGAAATTTGTGCACTGGGGGAGAGGGGTGTCCCTTGGGCCAGTCCCAACCTGGGACCCTTTGGGGGCAGTCAGACATCCCTCTCACAATCCAGAACTTCTGGCTCCCAACTGCTCACCTGCCTGCCAGCCTGATCACCTCCTAAGCATTCCCCTGACAGCCTGATTGACACCTAACTGTTCCCCTGCCAGCCCAATCGCCCCAACTGCCCTCCCCTGCCAGCCTGGTCACCCACAACTGCCCTCCCCTGCAGGCCATCTTGTGGCAGCCATCTTTGACCACATGGGAGCACTCATCTTGTGTGTTGGAATGATGGTCAATTTGCATACTAGTCATGACTAATTAGCATATCATGGCTAATTAGCATAACCCTCTCTTATTATTGTGTTGGAGTGATGGTTAATTTGCATGCTGGTCTTGACTAATTAGCATATTCGGTCATGGCTAATTAGCATATCCAGTCATGACTATTAGAGTGTTATGACCAATTTGCATATTACCCTTTTATTAGTACAGACTAGGGGCCCGGTACACAAAAATTTGTGCACTCAAGCCCTGACCGGTTTGGCTCAGTGGATAAAGCGTCGGCCTGGGGACTCAAGGGTCCCAGGTTCGATTCCAGTCAGAGGCATGTGCCTTGGTTGTGGGCACATCCCCAGCGGGTAGTGTGCAGGAGGCAGCTGGTCGATGTTTCTCTCTCATTGATGTTTCTGGCTCTCTATCCCTCTCTCTTCCTCTCTGTGAAAAATCAATAAAATATATATTTTTAAAAATTTATGCACTCGGGGGTGTCCCTCAGCCTGGTCTGCACCCTCTCCAATCGGGGAACCCTCAGGGCTGCTGGCTCCTAACCGCTCACCTGCCTGCTGACCTGATCCCCTTAACTGCTCTCCCCTGCCAGCCTGATCCTCCTAACTTCTCTCTGCCTGCCTGATAACCTGTAACTGCCTCTGCCTCAGCTCTGCCACCATGGCTTTGTCTGGAAGGACGTCCAGAAGGTTGTCTGGAAGACGTTCAGTCTAATTAGCATATTACCTTTTTATTAGTATAGATACCACCTTGTTTTAAAAATGCAGCTTGTTTGACATGTGTTTTTCCTAGAGCACAGTTTCTCTTTTGTAAGTATGCAATATTTGCCTTCCTGCCTGTTTTGTTCAGTGGATAGAGTATCATCCTGCGGATTGAAGGGTCTAGTGTTCGATTCCGACCAAGGGCACATGCTCAGGTTGCAGGCTCGATCCCCAGTTGGGCTGAACAGGAGGCAGTCAATCAAGATTCTCTCTCATCATTAATGTTTCTATCTATCTCTCCCTTCCTTTCTGAAATCAACAAATAAAAAATAAACTGTGCTCTGTTATTTTAAAAAATTTGCATTCCTATAAAACTTATGTTATTTAAGAAATTATTGTAAAAACCAAAGTGTCAAAGGGGGAAGAGAGGGCTTGCAGTGTTTCAAGTTCCTAGAGACAATGGGAAATAAAATAATTTATAATGCATAAGTATATTTTAGTTTTGAAAGTGAAAATTATATTAGTTGATCAAATCACCATTAAGCAAATTTTAAACAGCATGTAAGACTAAATAAAAAATAAATGAGCTTTTAAATCTGTTATTAACAAATGAGAAACAAGGCATAAAATGTTCACGTTAGTATGTTTCAAAGCACAGAATCAAAGTGAACAGTAGCACAGTTCAAAACTGCCAAAAAGAACCACAAGAATAAGTTGTCAAATGAACAGCCAGCCACTCAAAACAAACATGCATGTGTTCCCAATGCTGCGTGAATAACAACCTTTCTCCTGCAACTGATGTATAGCCAACAGCTGCACGTAATACAAATCATGTTCTCTAATTACTCTACCTTCACATATCCCACTTGTACTGTGAAAACTCTCACTGTAAGAGAAATGGCTATTCATTAGACCTGCCAGTCTCTAAGCGAAATTCAATTGGGAAACTCTATCACACCAAAACTAAAGTATCTCTTTGACCTTCAAGAAACCTTACATATCTGGTATAGGTATACTGGTACATTAGAATTCTGACTGTCACTTACTAGCTATGTAACCGTAAGACATTAATTGAGTCTCCCTCAGTCTTGGTTTCCTCATCTCTTCAGTGGGGATAATGATACCTTTTTAAGGTGCTTGTGAAAATTAATCAAAATGCTATTAAGCTCTAAGCAGAAATACTAAGAATCCAATGAATGGTAGCTATCAGACAAGAGATTGATTTCATGGAAAAAAAGAAGAAGAAAGCTGGATCATCCAGGAAAACAATATGGAGTTTCCTTCAAAAAATTGAAAATGGCCCTGATAGGTTTGGCTCAGTGGAGAAAGCGTCAGCCTGCAGACCAAAGGGTTCCAGATTCAATTCCAGTCAAGGGCACATACCTTGGCTGCAGGCTCCTCCCCGGCCTGGGCCCTGGTCGGAGCACATCCAGGAAGCAACCAATCAATGTGTTTCACATCAATATTTCTCTCTGTTTTTCCCTCTCTCTAAAAAAATCAATGGAAAAATATCTTCAGGGTGAGGATTAACAACAACAACAAAAAAATAATAAATAAAAATTGAAAGAAGGAAATCTGACATTTGTGACATCTTAGATGAACCTGAGGGTATTATGCTAAGTCAAATAAGCTAAACAGAGAAGAATAAAAACTGCAAGGTATCTCTTATATATGGAATTTCTTTTTTAAGTTGAATTCATAGAAACAGAGAATAGAATGATGATTACCAAGAAGCTGGGAAATGGATAAATGTTGGTAAGATATGCAAAAATATTAAGATGAATAGAGTCTGAAGATCTAATGTATAACGTGGTGACTACAGTTGATAATACCATCCTATCTAATAAAAGAGTAATACACAAATTAATCATCACTCCAAGACAAAAATGACGGTGCCCATAGCAGTGGGGCAGGATGCTGGCGGTGTCACCCTGGTAATGTGAACCCAGCAAGCATTGCCTCAGCAACCCGTGAGCAGGTCTCACTGTCCTGGAGCAGGCAAGCACCACCAGCAGGCAGCCCCCAGAAGAGCCTGCTCGCTGGTCACTGTGGTGATCTGGGAGCAGGCAAGGCTGGCCCAGCGCAGGCAGTGCCTGCTTCCCGGTCAGCTGGGGTGAGATCAGGGAGCAGGCAAGTGTTGCCGGCATGCAGCACGCAGCCCTGGCCACAACTCAAGGGAGAGAACAACATGCAGGCGAGGCCAGGAACCTGAGAGATCAACACAGAGGGGTGCCTGCTCCAAGCCTCCATGGTGTGCCTGGGGGCAGACCCCCAGCAGACACACACACACACACACACACACACACACGGTGACTGCTCCAAGCCTCGGATGCAGCTGGGGGCAGGCCACCAGCAAGGACACACACACACACACACACACACACACACAGGGCGCCTGCTCTGAGCCTCCATAGTGCAGCTGGGGGCAGGCCCCCAGTGGAGACACATACACATACACACAGCGCTTGCCAGACTGGGGCCATCAGTAGGAGACTTACTGAGGGGTCCCAGATTGTAAGAGGGGGCAGGTTGGGCTGAGGGACCCCCACTGTCCCCTGTGCATGAATTTTGTGCACCGGACCTCTAGTATTATATAATTGGAATTTGATAAGAGGGTAGGATTTAAGTGTTCTCACCAAAGGGAGGGGGGAGGTAGATATGTAGATGAGGGATAGGTTAATTAACTCGATTGTGGGAGTTCTTTAACAATGTATATCAAGTATTCATGTTGCACACTTTAAATATCTTACAATTTTATTTTTCAGTTATACCTCAATAAAGTTGTGGGGATTAGTACTGGATAATCAAAAGGAAAAAAGAGAAAACCCAAATAAAAAAACTAAAATCAGAAATGAAAGTGGAGATATTTCTACTGATCTCACAGAAATAAAAAAGATTATGAGACTGCTCTAATACAACAACAAATTAGAAAATCTGGATCAAATGGACAAATTCCTAGAAACACACAACTTACCTAAACTCAATAAGAAATGGAAAATCACAATAGATCTATAACAAATAAAAGGATTGGATCAACAATCAAAAACCTTCCAATAAGAAAGTAGTCCAAGGGGAGAACCAAGATGGCGGCATGAGGTATATACCTAAATGCGCAGCCTCCACAACTACATTATAAAAATACAACTATTCAGATAAACGGCCATCCTCCAGAACCAAAGGAGGGGAAGCTTTACAACTAGAAGGCAAGAGAAGAAGTGCATTGAGACTGAGTAGAAGTTCCTGGCACCAAAACTGAGAGGTACGGACGCAGGAAACAGAGGTGGCGTGGGTGAAAGGGTGGCAGCAGCTGCGCCTTGGTCCTCGGCTTAGAAGGAGATTATAAACTCCGGGGTTGCACTGAATGCAATGTGGGCTGTCGGGCAACAGGGCAGAAGACGAATGGTGTTCTAGCAGAGCTGTTCACAGCAATCATTGATGCAGAGATTCAGGGACTCACGGGCGTGCAGCCACCAGGGCTTGGAGGCGCCAAATCCAGGAGAAACTGTGGAGTCAGCGGAGGGGCAGCCATTGCAGATTGCTCCGCCCCAGTGAATCTGAGACCCCATCCCACCCAACTTACAACCCCATCCAAGCTGTGCGCCTGCCTGCCTTCAGCATAACCTAAGGGACTGCAACTGGGACAGAACTCCAAAAGATCTAAACCCCAAACAATGAGGAGAAAGGCCTGCAGGTCATTTCCTCCCAGTGATACCTCCCAGTGATAACTACAACAAGACTGTGCACCCAGCCTTCAAAGACATACAACAAGAGTGTCCACCCCAGGTGATTGGGGAGGCTAAATCACCGGCCCTATAGGACACCTACCACAGAAAGCCACTCTATCAACACAGGGAAGCAGCTAAAATGAGGAGACAAAGAAACAGGTCACAAATGACAGAAATGGAGGAAAGCAAACTACTGGATATAGAGTTCAGAACTACAGTTTTAAGGTTTTTCAAGAATTTTCTAGAATCTGCTGATAAACTTAGTAATATTATACAGAGATCCAACAGCAGACTAGGGGTTTGCAATAATCAGGTCAAAGATTTGAAACATGAAAAAGCAAAAAGCACCCAACTAGAAGAGAAAAAAGAATCCAGAAGTGTGTAGATAGTGTAAGGAACGTATGGGACAACTTTAAGCGTACCAACATCAGAATTATAGGGGTGCCAGAAGAAGAGAGAGAGAAAGATATTAAAAACCTATTTGAAGAAATAATGACAGCAGCTGAGGGCTCACAGGGAGTGTGGCAGGCAAGGACGGGGAGCTTCCTTGGTTCCTTTTTCCTCTGGCTTTTGGGTGACTTGGCGAGGGCTCCTGCCAGCAGAAGTCGGGAGTGGTCAGGCCACTTCAGGCATGGGGCATATGGCCCGGGGCAAAGGGCGCGGACCACCGGTGGGGAATGGGGGTGCAGGCCAGTGCTGGGGGGCCCGGGCTGCAGAGGCACACGTGTGCGAGGCCAGACCAACCGGGCAGGGCAGGGGTGGCAGTGTGCCAGGGGCAGCCACCCTGGAAGGCGCATTGTATACCCACAAGCATTGTGCAATTAAACATATTAGAAACGTGCGCTTTCTCTTTTCTCTTTTTTTCCATTTAACCAGACTGAGCCACAGCAACGTGTGGCCAGGTATAGTTAGTTACGTAATATTATACATCAATAAAATAATAAAAATACATTAATAAAATAAATGGAAAAAATCATATCAAAAAAGGCATTTGATTAAATTCAACACTCTTTCACAGAAAATAAATAAATAAGAAAAATAGGAATAGAAGAGAACTTTCTCA
>PVJC01013046.1:0-38603 GCA_004026665.1 Murina feae
GACCTTCTTCAACAGAGTGAGCTTAAAAGCAGATCTTTGCACCCTGTCATGTCTTCAGATGACACCTTGAAGGGTAATCTTATGAGATGCCCTGAGCCTGAACCAACCGGCTAAGCTGTTCCCAGATCCCTAATCCTAGACACTTTGTGACATAAAACATGTTATTTTAAGTTTCAAAGTTTGGGGGTAATTCATTAAGCTGCAATAGATAATTAACACAGCGACATAATAATAACTAATCAACCAGGTTCCTTTTCTGCTTCAGAGAGAGACCTTCATGGTATTGTGAAGGTCTACCCTTGGGTACAGTGATTCCAATGGAATGACTGTCCTTCTGACTCACTATGTAGCTGACTGAGACTACATTATGCACTAACTCCAACACCTGTCACTTCTGCCATGTTGTCCTGATGAACTGTCATTCCTGGCACTCGATACACAAGTCTCATTGGCAGCATTTAGGCCACCAAGGCCTCTGATGGACACAGCTGTTCTATTTGCCTTTGTTGATGCTGATACTGAACGACTGCACCGGGTTTGTTGCCTTGGTTCCGAGTCAACATGGTTTCCATGAATGGTAGCCAGTGTTAACCTGCAAAGCCATGCCTAGAACATGCACAAGGACTGGGACCATGAAGGACACTGACAAACTCTCATCATTCACACCTCAGCCATGAACCACTTCTTCCAGCAACCCAATTCCTTACCTGTTGGGGATTTTTCTTACCATTTAAGACCTTGCCTTTCTCTGCTTCCCTAATTCTGGCTTTCTGTCCTTCGGGTCACCTTCAATACACATCCTACTCTGTTTCACTTGGCCATGGGATCATTCTCTCTTGGAGCTGCCTCCATGGGTCGAGATCTGGCCATATTTGCCTTGGCACTATGAGCTGGACTCGGAAAAATTCTAGATTTGTTGCCTGTTCTCACCTTTTAAATGCTGCCTCTGAGTACCTGGTCTGAACAAGATCCACGCTCTGTGTCTTGGCTCCTCCATATGGTCCAATCGGAATCATTCACCCATCATCAGTCTGGGCCAGGATGGCTTCTGCTCTTTTCTCCATCCTCCCATTTTCTAGTTTTGTCTTGTTGCTCACGCTGAAGCCCTGTGATAATGCTGGCAGACCCTAACGATAGATCGCAGTGGTTCTCAACTGTGGTTGGCACTCAAATCGCTTGGAGAACTTAAAAACCATTCAGGTGCCCAGGTCCTCTCTGAGACCAATGAAATGAAAATATCTGGGTATACAGGGCTCAGGCATGAATATTTATGAAAAGCTTCCCAGTTGATTTTCCCAAGTAGTCAGATTTTAAAAAACAATAATGTACAGCTAGGGCTGAGCAAGTTCAAATGCCATAGTTGCTAAACCAAAACCATCTGGGGGCCAGATTCACACTGGGGTGGCCAGTTTGTGACGTCTGAGTAGAGGGTGAGTTGACAGCCTCGCCGGGAAGCCAGGGCCTTTGTTTGTATGTATTCCACAGGATGCTCCAGGCGGGCAGAAGAATCAGTGAGCGGAGAATTCAGAAGCCAACAGCCAGTGCCCATGCTCTCAGGGCAGCCCTGCCCCAAGAGGACAGCCGATAACCTGCAAGTAATTATATGTTTATGGCGAACAAGCCCTTGATGAAAGATGGCGTCGTGCACATGTGGTGTTTAGAAAAACTTGCTGCAGAGTTTTTTGACTTGGCACTGAGAATCCCGATCCAGGGCTAATGGTATTTTCCTGCATGAAATTCTGTTTGTGCACATGGAGATTCAAGAGAGAATGAATGTCGAAGCCATGAGAAAGTAGGAATCAGAAGCTTCCCATTGGGGGAGAATCAACGTACAAACAGAGTTCTAAACCTAAACATGTCGGTGGCCATATTCCGTTCCAGTTGTTAGCTATAAATATCACTTTGAGAATATGGATTTGATCTTTTCAATTAGTGTGAACAGCTGGATTCTTCAGATGAATAAAAGATGATCTGAATCACTTTCAAATGTATGTCCTGTAACACATCTTTTATATAATAATAACAGCACCTTTAAGGGATACTAATATACATAGCAAGTGCTTCCTGAATTCTAAAAAGTATTTTGACAGAGCAGTTCAAGATGTGCTAATATAGCCATTGTCACTGCTCTGCTGATTAATAGAAATGGTATTGATAACTTTTAAAGGTTTTATTTTTTTTTCTAGTTTTTTAAAAATTTAATTTAATTTTTAATTATTTTTTATTACATAAAGTTTTACAGAGATTAGTACATATATCTCTTTTTTTCCCCTGCCCTTCCCCCAGCCTCCCCTACCCCCAGTGTTTTGTGTCCACTGGTTATGCCTAAATGCATGCACAAAAGTCCCTTGGCTAATCTGTTACCCCACCCCCCACCCCCAATGTTCCTGTCCTTGTTGCTGTAATTTGACAGTCTGTTTGATGCTGCTCTGCCTCTGTATCTATTTTTGTTCACCAGTTTATAATGGTTATTATTATCCATAGATGAGTGAGGACATGTGGTATTTTTCTTTCATTGACTGGCTTATTTCACTTAGCATTATGTTCTCCAGGTCCATCCATGCTGCTGCAAATGCTAAGAACTCCTTCCTTTTTACAGCAGCATAGTATTCCATTGTGTAGATGTACCACAGTTTTCTAATCCATTCATCTGTTGATGGGCACTTAGACTGTTTCCAAATCTTAGCTATGGTGAATTGTGCTGCTATGAACATAGGGATGCATATGTCCTTTCTGATTGGTGTTTCTGATTTCTTAGGATATATTCCCAGAAGTGGGATCACAGGGTCAAAAGGGACATCCATTTTTAATTTTTTGAGGAAACTCCATACTGTTCTCCATAGTGGCTGCACCAGTCTGCATTCCCACCAGCAGTGCACGAGTGTTCCTTTTCCTCCGCATCCTCTCCAGCACTTGTCGTTTGTTGATTTGTTGATATAGCCATTCTTACAGGTGTGAGATGGTACCTCATTGTTGTTTTGATTTGCATCTCTTGGTAATTAGTTCTATTCATAAGCTAGATGCATGGGGATGGATTACAGTCCATTGATAGTCTTGATTGAAAGAAAATGCATATATTGAATACACAGTGACTATACTCAAAATATATGAATATTGACAAAAGAAAGTCCTGTATTTGAAATTGGGAGTTTAAAACAAATTTCTCAATATTCTACTCATTCTGGTTGATAGTCCAGGTTGTGGAGGGGGCAGAGTGAGAGCTTCTAGTGGGGTACACAGGGTCTGTTGGTCCCCAAAATGTACAGGCCTTTTTTTTTTTTGTGACTTGAGGAAGAATATCTCACAATACCATCAATCAGTTGATATTGACTAGTCTGTGCCAGAGTGTGTGAAACGAAGAACCCAGGAGATATGGCTTACATCCAAAGAAATGCTTTCTGGAAACCTAGAGGGCTTCACAGACAGCAAAATAACTCATTAAAGTATTTTTTTTCTCTAAGGGTCTGGACGAGAAAAGGCGACTCTCACAAAGGAGACCGTTTTCATGTCGGAGGGATACACGAAACACGGCGCCTTAGAGGAAATTCACACTCCGAGGGAAGGGAACATTATTTGGAAATTACAGTGTCCGAACACTAACCGAGCTTGTGGAAAACAGTGCTCGTCGTTTCCTTGGAAGGCCTTTGGGAAAATATGTCTCCAAGCATTCCCCTGGAGCCAGTATTTCAGAGACAACAGAGGAACCACATGTCTTTTTCCTTCCACGTCCACTGGTGTCTAACGTGGGTGTCTAACGTCACTGAGCCCGACGACCAGGTTTCCGAAAAGCAGCCGAGTTCCTCTTTCCTAAAATCCTGGATGGGTCCGGAAGCTCTGGCTCTGCCCCCCTGTCGAACCCTTCCCTGCCTACAGGCGTCCCGAGGGGACCCACAGACCCTGCTGCCATTGAGCAAAGCAACAGCCTCCCTTGCTATCAGCCATCTCCAGGAATGCGGATGCAACAGTTAGCTCTCTCTGCAGCCTCTTGTGGTTAAGATGAATAGCATTCTTTCAGTTGCTGCCGACAGGAAACACCCTCCGTCTTTGAGTCAACAATTAAAATCTCGGGGTCCATTTTTTGCAGGACATGCTGAAAATGTTTAAGTTGGGGGCGGGGGGGGGGGGGGAAAGCATTTTAAACCTGAGTGGTATGTCTATTTATTCTGTGTCTGCATGTTGCAAATGAAGGAGAGATTATTTTTCAGTGATTCGGGTTTTCTTAGGGTAGAGAAAGTCAAGACAGGTGATATGCTCTCCAAATAAAATAGTTTTTATGACATGAACTGGATACTTGACAAATAGTTCGTTCTTGTTCATGCAGAATGGACTGACTTAGCTTCTCGCCTCCTCAGCCCCCTCATCTGGAAAATGGAGATAATCATGCTACCTGCATGCCTAGCCCCACCTTATTTTTCCTTAGGAATTTAGAAGCACAGCCAAAAGGAAGTGTGCTAACATTTTATGTGAATTTGTTTTCTCAGAAGCCTTTTCTTCCCCCGCCTCCCCTTTTTTAATTCTATACTTCAACCCCCATTCACCACTACATCCCTGGAGTACTTTCCTCAATAACCCTTCTTAGGTTCCTAACAGTATCGCCCAGCCTCCCTCTTTCACTCCTTCCTCCATGCGACTCCTTCTCCTGGAGTGATCCTCTTCCTCAGCCGCATTAGCTTCCTCTGTTCTTTGAAGGACTCTAGGGTCCCTGAGAGATTCGTCAGCTAGAGATGCTGTGCCTCCTCCAGCCTCTACCGATCACGAGGACCCTCCCAGCATTCTATGCATACCGTTGCCATAGCCCTGTCATGCTGAACCCTAACTGCTGATTTATAAGCCTGACATGACCATATTTATAATATTATATATCTTTTGATTCTGTAGGTTCTGGCAGAGTGCCTGTCCCAGAGTAAGTGTTACTAAATGCCCACTGATTCAACCAATCAGCTTCATAACACCAGTCAAATATTTTGCACGTCATCTGATACTAATTACCTGCCTCTTTGGATTCCCTTTAAAAAAGTATTACATCCCAAAGAACAAATGCAGAGGAGAAATATTCATCCACTGATACTTCTCTGTTGAATAACCAACTGGAGATGCTGATGTGAAAGAATGCAGGAACTCTGTGCGCTGTCTTTGTGTGCTGACCTCCCTAATCCTATGATTTTTGGGTGAAATAGATAAGTGATAACACGGAAAGTTATTTGCTAAAATAGCCCTTACTAGATCTTTTTAAAAATATATATATTTTATTGATTTTTTACAGAGAGGAAGGGAGAGGAATAGAGAGTTAGAAACATCGATGAGAGAGAAGCATTGATCAGCTGCCTCCTGCACACCCCCTACTGGGGATGTGCCCACAACCAAGATACATGCCCTTGACTGGAATCGAACCTGGGACCCCACAGTCCTCAGGCCGATGCTCTATCCAGTGAGCTAAACCAGCTAGGGCCCTTATTAGATCTTAATAGATGTGTTAAGATAGCCAATGCTACACTGGCCAGAGCAGATAAACCTATTCCTTTCAGGAAGCTGAGCAGTGGTCCAAGTTAGCTTGGCCACCAGGAAGGAGATTGGTCTTCCATGGGAAACAGGGTAGGGGGAAGGCTACCATGTACCAGCAGCAACGTTTTGGTCAGTGGCACCAGAGCCCGAGAGGTAGGGACACAATATTTCCTAGTTTGCCTTGGAGAGCTCCAACTTCTGAGGGTTAAATAGACTTCTTTGTAGCATCCTGTTTCTTTCTTAAAGGTGTCCCAAGTGGAAAAGTGATGGTCACTGTATTGAGAGGAGAAAAGAGCAGCTCATGTGCATATGGATCTGTCTGCTCATGAGAGCCCCAAGCATTCCTCTCATTTCCTGTCCCCTGTCCACTGAGGAAGACAGTCTCTTCTCTGATGGCCACACTAACTAGATCATTTTGCATCAGGGATACTCACTTCACTTTTAACTAGTCAAATATCACTCTTCCATTATTTCTTTCATTAGGTAATTTTGAATAAACTATACTAATGATTTCGCTAATTAAACTGTGTAAGTAAAACCAATGGTAATTTGTGTGACCTATAACCATGGGGGTTGTTTGCCCCTGCACTTCTTCATTTTGTTGAAACCATTTGAAGTAGAGGCATACAGACTCTTTCCCAGAGATGATAATTCTTGTTTGATCTTCCAAAATTGTAAGTATCAGCAAATTCAGAGGAAAGTGGGCAGGATTACATAGGCACAAAAAGTGGCATGGAAGAATTCTTCCCAGCTGGCTACTCCTGTCCAAATTAAAGGCTGGGTCTTCCCCGTTTAAAGAAACAGCTAGTTGTGGTTGGCCTTGAACATGGTATGGGGTCAAGGCTGGGGAAAGGACTGCCACAGTGTTTGTGAGCTCATCATCTAAATTGAACCCTATGGGATCAGTACACATGTACAAACCATCCTGGGAAAACGCAAAAGTTCAAGCTATAGGGTTTTCTTGTTTTAAGGGCAGCAGCAATCAAAGGTATTATCAGGCAAGTGGGGATGATCTGGTACATGAAGGGAGAGCACACAGTGATGGGGGCAGCTCAGGTAAGCTGGGAGGATCTCAGGAATGAGCAGTTATGTGTTGCTACTCTGACTTGATGATGCTGTAGTATCAAGAGACTTGATAGACTTTCTTCCAGCTGCAGAAAGACCCTGCATGAGACAGACAAGCCTGGGTGGAAGGTGGTGTGTCTGAAAGAGTATTTATTGAGTTCCTACTCTTCTAAGGACTGTGCTCATCGGAAGGCATGGGGCCAACAGGTCCCTGCCCACAGGGAAGTTGCATTCTAATTCATAGAGATATGCTATCAGAAAAAGTTACCAAAAAGAAAGTTATGTAGTGACAATGTAGTAAAGAAGAGGAAAGTAGGTAAGGGGGTAGGAAATTTGGCTGTTAATATGGATAATATGATCAGGACATGTGGGGGAAAGTTCCTGGGAAGAGATTTCAGCTGGTATACGGGCCTCAAGGAGGCATGGCTGGTATTTCAATAACAAGCTAGGTATCCCCTGTGACACGGCATAGTGACCGAGGAAAGACAGAAACAGAGCAGGTGGGCCAGAACCCATGGGCGTTATAAGTCAAGTCATGTCAGAAGGCTATTATGCTAGCTACAGAGAAGACGGTGATAGAATAATTGGACCATCTAGGGACTAGTGTTAACAGGGATGATATTTTCCAATTTGAGATATATTTTTAAAGTTGAGCAGACAAATTGCCTTATGAATTAGGTACAAAAGGTAAGAGCAAAAGAAGAGTGAAGGGGACACGTTGCCAGGGAATCCACCAGTTTGATTTGAACTCTTGCAGGGACAATCTCTACCTCATGTCAAGGTTGGTGACAACAGAGGCAGACAGCTGGGGGAATTGAGGAGGAAATGAGTGAGACCAAGCTTCCTCCCAGCTCCTCCTGCTAAGCATTCTTTGCCAGACAAAGGGAACAGTCACGCTGTTAAGACACAGATGTTGGAGTCGTCGAAATACGAGGAATATATAATCAGGGCCTCCATCCATAAAGGCAATTTTTCAAGTTGCCTCGAGTAACAGGCCAAGAATATGGTTGTAGCCGTTCAACAAGGAACCGTGAGACGGAAAGAGCCCAGAGATATGTTTCTAGGAGATAAAATGGCCTAGATTCATATGGCCATGAACTAACAACGGACTTGGCTTTGACCCTAGCCGTGGAATCGATCACAAGCACATAGACCCAAAGAAAATAGACCGGCAGCCTACTAAATTTTTAAGTGAGCTGTACTGCCAAAAAAACCCTACGACTGGCCAAAAGAGCCAGTATTTCTCACATACTAAGATAATCCCAAGGATCCAGGAATCACATCAACAGGAAGTGGGCTGCTCAAGTGGTCAGGCCCCAGAAACTGCATCCTTTCCAAAGTCTATCTCCATGGAAGACAGCAGACAAGGGAAACCCATTCATAGGTTAGAACCAGGGGCGGGTGTTCTCATTAGTCAACCCAGGAACACCTTCCACGGCAGGACAGGTTGTCCTTGTTCTTCATGCCAGCGGGTTCTGATAGGTGCCACGTACCAGTGATTTCTGCGTGTTTCACATTGCCCTTTTTGCCAAATGGAAGTTTTTAAAAAATATATATTTTTATTGATTGCAGAGAGGAAGGGAGAGGGAGAGAGAAAGAGATAGAAGCACCAATGATGAGAGAGAACCATTGATCGGCTGCCTCCTGTATGCCCCCGACTAGAGATTGAGTCCGAAACCTGGGTGTAAGCTCTGACTGGGAATCGGACCACTGTGACCTCCTGGTTCCTAGGTTGATGTTCAACCACTGAGTGACACCAGCTGAGCCCAAATGGAAGTTATATTTCATTTATCCAGTTCTCTACTCACGTCTGTCAATGGAAGTGTCAGGCAACATGTGTTCTCCCAGAAAGGGAACCTGACAATGCATGTTATGACTTTATAAAGATTGTGAATCATGGGAACAGGGCTGAGAGGCAAAGGGAGTGAATTAGGTAAGGAGGGAGAGCTGTATAAGGTTAATGTATTGACTTGGCTGTAGCTAAGTACATATATTCATTGTATCACACAGGGCTGTCCTCTGAGAATCCATATAAAGTGTCTGGTAGGTGTATCCAGTTGAGATGGAGGGATGGAGAATGACAGAAGGAAAAGTTTTTCATTAGCTCTTGTCTCCCAGCAGTCAAAAGTTGACCCTTTGGAATTTAACAATTCTGCATTCTGAATTGTGAATACACAGGTATCAAATACAACCTACGTTGTCCATAGGGCAAGAGAATAGGTGAAGGGGTGCCAGGTTGCACCTAGATGATGTTGATAAAATCTGAGAGTATTGTGCGATAATAGTAGACCAAACAAAGAGGCAAATGAAGCTGAGTATATGTAAGAGGTGTCTAAAAACACTTGAACAATACTCTTAGCATACCTGGGTCACAGAGCACTAAGTGGCACTACCAAAATTCAATCAAGGATTTCCAGAGATAATTAAATGAAATAATGCACAAGTATGGAATACAATCTACTCCCAATGCATGCTAAGTAATATTAATGTGACTGGAGAGTATTTTGAGTGATATATGTCATTTCCTCAAGAGAAGTAACCAGTAGGATGCTATCCATAGAACCTGAAAGTCTTTCTGGATTCCCCTCTCCCAAAGCTTTAAGCTCTTAGAAGATTTTAGGTGATTTGTGGGGAGATAAATGCGAAATATGTGAGGAGACTCAGGAAATACTAGAGGAGCAAGGAAGAGAATAAATTTTTCTCTTTCCCACCTTCCCCCAGGAGATGGAGATACTAAAGCTTGAGGGATGGGTGAAGGGAAGAGGGAAAAGGAAGATGGGAGAGACTTGGTGGATTCTGGGCCCGTGAAGAACCAGGATGGGTCTTCTGACAGCACTGGACTAGTCTCCTAGACATTTGAAAAGAAATAACCCATCAGTTACTCCTTGCTGCCTTATCAGTTTGTTCCTATCACCTTGGAAATATTTTGACTCCCCTCTTTAGCTCCCATCCCATATCCAACCAGATTATCTTCTAGATCTACCTTCAGGATTGGACTAGAGTTTGCCAATCCCAAATAGTGAGTCAAGTCTGAATTATTGCAATAGCTCCCCTTTTGGCTCTTTTCTGAATTACTTCAGTAGCCTCCTAAGTGGCTTCCTTGCTTCTGCCCTTGCCCTTGTCTTCCTGCATTCATTATCCGCCCAGGAGCCAGGGTGAGCCTGTTAAAACTCAACTCAGTCTATACCACTTCCCCCCTCCTCAAAACCCTCCAGTTGCTGCCACCTCACTCTGAGCGAATTTCTGAGTAAGGGCCCACAAGACTGTATGGGATCTGGATCCATATGGCCTCTGCCACTTTCTCTTTCAACACTGACCCTCACTGTCCTCCAGCCACTCTGGCCGCTTCATCACTATTCTTCAAACTCTCTAGTGTGGTCCTCCTGTGTGTCTCAGCTGAAGTCATCACCCTTTCCCCCGGCCATTGCTAAGGTGGTCATGTAATTTCTTGTCCTAATGAGGACATTTGTAAGAATGAACTGAGGTGCTATTAATATGTATGCCAGGACAACAGAGGTGCACTCTCTACAGTCACCCCAATGTTGTTCTCCACTTCTTTAACTGCATCAAAACATTTCTTGACTTTTTGGTTTCAACATTTGGACTGCAAGGTCTAGGAGGACAAAGGCATCATTTTGCTCATTGCGTTATCCCTAGAGCCTCACTGGCGCTACTTCATAAACATTTATTAAATGAATGTGTGAAAAAAAACACAACTTGAATTAGTGGTAAGACTCCAGTCTATGGTATTGGTTACAGTGGTGTGAACCAGCTGAGGACTCAGTTGTGCAATCTAAGGTAAAGCTGTAAATGTGAGAGAACTCATGATCATCAAAGTCATGGGCTCACCCAGGGGGTATAGTAGAGAGTCCGAAGAACAGGGGACCCAGGATTTCGCCTTGAGGAACACCAATGTTGAAAGTTCTAATCAATAAAGGCCATTCCAAGGCAGCCAAAGCAGGAGAAAGGAAGTCACAGAAGATAGAAACCAGAGAAGAAGTGTTTCCAGAACAGAAGGTATGCTCAACCGCATCAACCATGGTGTCAGGTACTGCTGAGAGGTCAAGTAATGCAAGAAATAAAACACATGCATCAGATTTAGTAACACAAACACAGGTGACTCTACTGAACTGTTTTAAAGAACCTGAAGAGAAGAGAGAACACATTTAAATAACGCTGAGTATTTCATTTTACTGAAATTCATGTTTGAGATCAGCTCTGATTGGGGGCTCCATGGGAACCATAGTCATGGAAGACAGACATGGGTTGTTACAAGTGAACTCAGAAGTTGGCATCTCATTCATCCCTTTCCTTCCAATGACTCGTGTATTTAACCATCTCAAACACTGACCCTATGATGTATGAAAGTTTTGCCCTTGGTTTTTCTATGTTTGGAACTTTTTATTTTCTTATTTTTTCCCCTTTTTATTGAATTTATCGGGGGTGACACAGGCTAACAAAATTACACAGGTTTCAGGTGTAAAATTCCACACACATCATCTGTACCCTGTAGTGTGTATTTACCACTCCAAGTCAAGTCTCCATCCATCCCCACTTAGTCCCCTATACTATGTTTAGAACTTGAGATACAAGGACTTGGGTATATTTTCATTTAAAAATATGGTTTGCTTATTTTGCTATTTCTAGTTGGATAAAGTTAACAATTCTAAGGGGTTTGTTTTTTTCTCATTTTCTCCCTTTAAGCTCTTTTATTTCCTCACTGTCTCAATAAACATCCTTGTGTTTATGACTAAGGGGATGATTCGCTCCTCCAGTGTAGTAGGTGCCAAAAGACTTCACATTGTTTTTCTTTACACAGCACTAGAAAACTAACAAATTTCAGGCCGTTTATTGAAATAACTGGTACAGGGAGGAAAAATAAATCCAAGCCAGTATATTCACAATCACATAGGTTATTTGAATGAAAGGATAATCAGGCAGAATAGTTCAAGAAGATGGTATCGGTTCCTGCATAAGAATAATTCTCTAAGTTCCCAAATAAAACCTACAACTGAAATGTTCATGCTGTGTGGCCCCTTACATGGAGGTAAAAGATTCTCCATGTCTAACAGTCTCATGTCTTCTTTTTCTAATGAAATGAAAATATGCAATTCTATGGAGTGTCAAAGTTACTTTTAGTCAAGTTCCAACAGAAGTCATATGCACTTTAAAATAATAATAACAAGTCCAACTCTACTTCCTGTTCCTCAGTATGGAACAATGTGGGAATGTAGGCAAGTAAAGAGAAAAAGAAAACTGTTTACAAGGCGGAGAAAATCATGTGATGCCAGTAACAGCAAATTCATGGATAATGATACCCCAACACCACCTCTTTTTTCTTCTTAATGCTTTTATTGATTTCAGAGAGGACGAGAGAGGGAGAGAGAGAGAGAGAGAAATATCAATGATGAGAGAGAATCACAGCTCCTGCATGCCATGCCCCACACTGGGGATCGAGCCCAAAACCCGGGCATGTACCCTGACCAGGAATTGAACCATGACCTTCTGGTTCATAGATCGACGCTCAACCACTGAGCCACAAAAAGACGGGCCACCTCTTTCTCAAAAGGGTGGAATCTCATGAACAAAATAAACTGAAGAAAATATACCCAGAGACATGGAAACATGGAAGAGACTAATGAATCTCAGAAAGAAAGGGACGGGGGATGGGAAGAGATTAACCAAAGAATTTGTATGCATCTATGCATAACCCATGGACACAGAGAATAGTGTGGTAAAGGCCTGGGGAGGGGGCAGGAGCGGGATAGAGGGAGTCAATGGGGAAAAAGGGGGAACATCTGTAATACTTTCAATAATAAAGATAAATTTTTAAGAAAAAGACACTTTCATGTAATTAAAAAAAAGGGGGGGCGGTGTTGGCGTAAAGGTACTGACAGTGATAGGACTGCTGTGGGGCTTCCTGCAGATGATCATGGAAAATGAGTTCTCCCATCCCCATTCTGTACGGCACAGTTTGGAGACAAAAGGCAAGCAATGTCACGAAAGGTCATGTGATCAGTGACAATTGAATGGAATAGTCCAGAGAAGGTGTCCATCAGGCTGGGGCAGACCAAATGGGTAGGCCTGAGGTGTGAGAAGACCAATGAGGTACTTTCAGACACCGACTGAGTGAGCCAGCTTGGACTGTTCATTCAACCCTATTGCAGATCCCCCCAGGAGAGGGAGCCTGAGGGTCACGTAGAAGCGGGCGGGACCTTTGGGATGATCAAGTCTTGGTCCACACTAGCAGCTTTGCGATTAGGTTCTGTGTACTGTTTTGCTTGTTCCTGTGTTTGTTTGGGTCCGGATGACCTTCAATGACAGGATTCCCTTCTGTACTCCTTCCATTCAGCAGGTTCCAGCTCCCCCTGGGGCGTGGTTGCCACTCACTATACATGGCCGCTGTCTGTGTCTACTCTGCCATCATGAAGTTTACTAGCCCACACCCCCTGGATGGCAACTCTTCCTCCACACGTGCCTGCCAATCTGGTCCGTTATTATTTTTCCAATATGGCCCCAGTCTTAACGTAGAATGCCTCTTTAAAGGGGAAAAAGAGAATATAAAAGGAATACAAATCTTTGTCCTGTTCAGAGGCATTTTAGTAGCTTTGGGAGAAATCTTCAGTCTTGTCTTGACATATGTGTAGCACTCTGTTTTGTCCTAAGTCCTCTTATCCGCTTAGAGGAAGGAGAATAAACTTGCCTGTTTGCGAAAAGCAACGAAGAGCAAAGTATATTTGCATCCGGTCATCTTGCCTCTTGGGGTATAAATGACCCAGTAATTTTAGCACCGGGTTGGTGGGTTGAGTTTCTTACAAGTGGCGACAGATGGACAACATGCTCCAGCACTTGACCTGGGCCTACCCAGGCCCCATAAATTTCTAATAAAAAATGCAATATGCATATTTGATCATTTTAAATGCGGTGGAATTTTTGACTGGCTCAGAGACAGCTTGAGAGGAGAGAGAAACTATGTGTCTCATGGGTTTTTAAAACGTAGTACTGATGTGATGCGTAGTGCAGGGTTGGATGAGAAAAAAAAATTTTTTTTTCAGCTGGCTTCATGTTCATATTGCTTAGCAAGTCAATGCAACGCGAATCTAAAAGCTTCCCAAAATGATTATTCATTTTTTTTTTAAATGTTGATTCACTTGGGCTGAATAGCTTTTTTGTTGGATCCTGCCTTCCCCCCTTTCCCTAGGATTCTAGGGCCAAATGTAAAAAAGAAAACTAAGTTTGGAATTGGGATATAAAAGGGAAAATATGCAGATAGGTTGCTGGCACCAGCTGCCTCGGAAACGCAGGCCAGGGAGGGTTTGAGCATCGTGTTCAGAATACTTGGAAGTGGACCTAAATTTCAGACATGCCTACCTCTGGGAACCAAAGCACCAGGCAAAGGAATCTGCCAGTCCTTGGGAAAGATTCTGACTGTGGCCAGCAATGTTTCTCCTGTGGGTGGGAGCCGGGTTGCTCCGCGCTGCCCACCCACATCGCCATCACACACTTTGCTGGGACCTGAACGGAAGGAGAACTGGGCAGGGCCCTTCTTTCTGGCAGAGTGGAAAACGCATGATGAGGTGCTTTCTGGCTTTTGGAAGCAGCAAGGTTTGGTGATTTACAGCTGATCTGAGATTTAGAACCGGCTCATCTTTTGCATGGAGGGCATGAGCTGTGTGTCCTGTCTGGGACTGGGAGGGTTCAGGGCTGAGGGCGAGGGCAGAAGGTAGCACGCAAGAAGGGTGCTGCATTGGGTGCTTGACTTGGATCCGAATTTGCATTAGAACCTTGAGAAAAATTCACCTTTCAGTGCCTCTGCTTCTCAGTGCATAATATCAATGGTTTCTCTGAACAAAGCCTGGGGAATAAAGCCTGGCTTATCTGTTACTTCTATTTACCCTCTTCTACCTCCTGGTCAAGTACATAGTGATGGAAGGAGACTTGATTTTTGGGTGGTGAACACACAAAGCAAGACACAGCTGATGCACTGTAGAACTGTACACTTGAAATTTCTATACTCTCATTAACCAATGCCACCTCCAGTCAATTCAATAAAATTTTGAAAATGTGATCTCCAATGGGTGTCTATTTTCTCTTCCTGTTTGTTCTTTGCCCTCCACCCTCGCCTGGCTTTAGGGGTCTGGTTTGGGGAGGAAGACAAGGAACCACATGAAACAAAAGGATGGGGGAAGGTGCGGTGCCAAGTTTAGAATCCACTCAACCTTGTGGGCGTGGAGTTTTCAAGCAACCTCCTGCCTCTTAAGCTTTCAGTTTGTTTATTCTTGGCAAAAGGCAGCTTCCTGTTTTGAAGAAAAACAGCTTATAAAAATGCTTGAAAAGGCTTCTTGGACATCAAAACACCCTTCCCAAAGAATATTTTGATGATTTAACATGTAAATGAATCAAAACAATATGAGTAACATTTCCTATAAAGTATGTGTGGGTTTTAAAAATTAAGGGGAGAGTACTCAGCTAAACACACTTTGATTACTGAAGATCAAAAGCATTGGAAAACTAGTCTGAGAGGGTTGCTAAGTTTAAATGGAGGCCAACCCAACCACTCAGCTGAAATGCAAGCAAACAATTTACTATTAAAAGAGCTCATGGACTGATTACTCTTCAGTCTTGTGACTCTTGCAGCCAAAATCATCTTTTGAAGTGATTGTAATAGTGATGGTGAGCAATCTTAGGACCAGAGCTCCCAGCTTATCCACAGAGGTGTGTGTGTGTGTGTGTGTGTGTGATCAAGGTCAGGTTCACTCATCCTCAAAGTCCATCCCAGGAGATGTGATATTCTCCATCACTGCTAATTGGACAGGTGGTTTTTGTCAGATGACAACAACTTATATGTCAGATCTCAGGCTCCCACATCTAAATATCTAAGGCTGCTTCTAGATTCAGAAGCTCAGAAGACTATCTTCCTGCTGGGGTGTGTCGGTCCTCAGATGTATCATTTCTCCCAGTCAGGATTGTGTAAGTCCATGGATGGTTTGGGGAGTACACAAATTCCATATCATCTCAAACAGGGTGTTCTTATTTTAGGCGTACTTATCACTAATTTAACCCCAAAATGCTTCATCATTGGTCTGAATTTTTTCTTAAGACATTCATGACCATTTGATAGGCACTCAGTTTCATCTTCCAGACTTTCTTCCAAGCTTCCTGACATGCTCAAACCAGACTGGTGGTCACAGTGTGCCTGGGACACAGCTCCATCCTGGAATCTCCGTGCATAGCCCTCCTGAACATGTCTGCTGCCTTTCCCCTCTTTGGGACTCCTACTACCTAGGTCTCATGTCTTCTCCTCGTTACCAATCATGTTTGCATGCGCACAGGAACTAATGAATACGTATCATCTGAATGCAAGAGAAATTCAGAGAGAAATATTTGACACATTGTCAACCTAATAGTATCTTTATTTTACCTTCCTATTTGACAGTATATCAGGGTCTAAATATCTAGATTGGAAATCATTTTCCTTTAGAATTCTATAGGCATTGTTTTATTGCTTTTGACCTTCTGGGTTGTCGAGAAGACCAAATTCTTTGTGATTCTGGTCCTTTGTATATAACCTAATTTTTTTTTTTTTGGAAACTTTTAGCATCTTTTTTTTTTTTTTGGTTGAAATTTCACAATGATTTGTTTTCACATGGCTTTATTTTTGTTTCTTTTATTCGGTACTCAATAAACTTTTTAACCTGGTTCTTCTATTTTGGAAATTTGAAAAAAAATTTTATTGATGTATTTATTGCTCCTCTCAATTTCTCTATTCTTTCTGAAACTCCTCTGCTTTGGAATTTGAATTACTTGCATTGGTCCTAGTATGTTCATAAATTTTTGTTCTATTAACAATTTCTTCCTTCCTTTAAAAAAGAATCTCTGATTCTTATTACATGGTTACATTTATCTTTTATCTCCCTTATAATATTAATAAAAACTTGTCAATATTGGCGTTCTCTTCTCTCTATAAGTCATATCTTAGCCAAGTGGCTTTGTGTGATGGGGTTGGGGGAGCATGGATTCTTTCCTGTCCTGTATATTCCATGTTGGGCACTCTGGTAATTTTTATATTTAAGAGGAGGGCATTCAAGCTTATTTGCTATTCTCAGTGTCAGTTTCACTACAGAGTGATTTAGCTGGGTGATTTTAACAGAGAATCTCTACTGTCTATATCTTAATATCCTTCTTTTTGACAGAGAAGTATTTGCCATCTAAGATTTCTTTAAAATGTGTGTCTGGTAGCTAATGTTCTGAGAGCCAAGTGGACACAGAGAGCAGAGGGCATTTGCAGTCTGCACACACTGGATTACTTATTTTAGTTTGACACTGGCACCATCAACTGTGCCAGTTCCCCCTTAAGACCCTGTGTTTTGTGCTCTCTAGACAATAAACTGGGGAAGAACAGTCTGGCATAGTGAGCTAGGGAACTGATGATCTGCCCATTTCTTAAAAAAAAAAATACTTTCAACCAATTTTTAAAAGGTATCCACTCCCCTTAACTCCCATACCTCAAGATACCTGATTGAGGTCAAACTGTGAACCTTTGGGGATTACGTAGTATAAATCTGGGTTTGTCATCAGTCTTTCCTACTATTGGCTTTGACTTCTATTCCTTGGGTATTTGTCATTTACTATTCATCCATCTGCTTTCTAGCTTCCAACATCGTTTCTTCTCTGTTGTTCTCCCTGTCCTTGAGAGTATATCCATATCTATACCTATCTATAGCTATCTATATCTCTATACTATCTCTATAGTTATCTATATTGATCTTAGTTCAAATATATCTATATACCTATATCTATATCCACATCTATACTTACACCTATATCCATATCCATCTATTTATCCATTAGACTACAGAGATAGATAGGTAGGTAAATAGATAGATAGATAGATAGATAGATAGATAGATAGATAGATAGATGGATGGATTAGTCTAGGATCAATTGTGTACATGATCTGAGATGTTTGCAGAAAAAGCGACATTTGCAAAGGACTTTGAAGAGTAAGTCACTTTTTTCCCAAGTCATGAAAGCGCTAAGGAAGAGCAACACAAACAACAAAAGAGATGTGAGAACTTTCATGGAGAATTGTGGAAACAGGGAGTGTGGCGAGGAGTGTTTGGGGTCGGCTGAGGTGGTAGGTAGCAAAACTGGGAATGAGGACTATGAACACACTGCGATTGGACAGAGATGGGGAAAGAAGAGCGGGGATCAAAGAGGATTCTATAGTTTTCAGATTGGAAACTGACGTGGGTGTCCAGTACTTAATGAAACGTATGGGGGCATTTCTGACCCATTATAAGCCATGTATCTCTCACAACGGCCTAGGTTTCCTTGATGCACTAGCCTCTATGAAGCGGTTCAGCCCTTAGGTAGAGGTGATAGGAAAGGTTCCAGATTGCTTGGTTGAAAAATGCCAACAAGTTTCCTGCATGAGTCCCTCTTTTAAGCTACTGGATCTCAGGGAAGGGTTGAGAAGCACAGGAAGGAGGGGGAGGAGGAAGGAAGGAGAAATAAAAAGGCAGAGAAAGAAGAGACAAAGAAAAACCACTCACAGTGATGACATCATCGCTGCGTTGTAAAGCTGAGCTTTCAATCTGCAGGAGTCATTTCTGCTCTATCTCAACGGGGAGACAGAGGCTGGGCTCTTGGGGTCATCGGCTAACATGTCTACCAGATGGATCCTGGGTTTGGTGACTGGAGGGGAGCATTCCGCCTCGGGTTTAAGATGCAACAATGCGTTATTAAACCTGTTTGTAACACAATGTGCAAGATGACATCATGTCCCCAGGTGTGCGTGACCTCACCAGGAATGTGTGCCCCGCTGTGCAGGAAAAATGGAACTCCAGGATACAGTGAGCTAATGCCTTATAAACAGCTATCCCTCCCCCACTCCTCTTCTCTCAAATCCAAAATGTTCTTTAAAGGGAGGGGGAGAGAAAACATCTTTTAGGCAATCCTGCTTCAAAGGATGTCATAAAAATGTTGAACAATCAGCATCTGAAATGAATGAAAAAGGAACCTAGCCTCTGGTTTTATCAGGAAATTAAAGCCACTGAATATTGAGAACAGTAGGACATCAATGCAGGGAACTGGTTATGCTGGTGATAGAAAAGCTAAGTCTAATGAGACAGCGAGGCAACCCAGAAATCAGCAGACACAAGAAGAGGCTGTCAGCTCTGAGCTGGATGCAGGGAGTATGGGGAGTCTACTAGGCGGGAAGGAGAGACGCTGCTGCTAAGAAAGATGCCATCAGGGGCACAGAGAGAGGTGCCCTGACCTAGTCTTCCCTTAAGTACACCCTCCAATCTCCGGCAAGTGTTTCTTTCCCAAGGTCTGAGCCCAGTCGGAAGCCAGTTGACTTTGGAGCCTGGGAAACCCAGCCCATAGGGGGTCGGATTTTCTGTAAAGCAGAGCAGGTGAGGATGAGGAACAGCATGAAGGACAAACAGGTCCAGAGCCAGCACATCTGGAAAGACAAATGCTGCCTTAAAGAGAAGATCGTTATTGTCTGCAAGACCGCCACTGGCGTGTGCACAGTGAGGAATGATGACCCATCAGATCCAAGAGGAGAAGTGGAAGAATTAGGAGCTAACTTGAGCTGAACACTCTAGAAGGAACCAGCTCTACCACCTTCGAAGCAATGAGCCTACCCAGTACCAGCCACGGCCTTCTCATCATTACTGCTAACGTTAAGCAGGGACAGCATCAATCAAAAACATTATTTTGGTAGGGAAAATTTAAATTTGTGTCTTGTGGATGGTGTTCCTCTAAATAACCATGATCTCCAATCCAGGGGCACTTATTTATAATTCAATAAACTCGCTGCTGGGTAATCATATTGTTTTCACAGGTCAGTTCTGTTCCCAAGCACTCCTACTGCAAGACTGAAGTAATTTCCTTACAAGTGATATTCGGCAGTTGACTGTTGAGGCAATGTTCTATTATTAACCAACGTGTAATCAGTTCATTAAAAAATACCTCAACTGAATAGCATGCAACTTAATACAATCCACCAAAATGGAGAAATCCATGCTTTCTCACAACGGGGAGCAAAATTACAGTGCAGAGAAGCTGGAAGCCAGAAGATGCCAGCTGGCAGGGCAGCAAGTGTTTCAGATTACCGTGTGTTTATGACCTCTGTGTTCTAGAAAAAAAAAAATTAATTAGATTATGCTATTTGAGAATCTCGGAATGCCCTGGTGCTGCGCCAGCTTGATCAGAACCATCCATCTGACATTTAATTAAACTGTTTTAAGTTTCACCTGTTTTTTTTTTTTTGTTTTTTTGAGCCTTGAAAAAAGGTGATAAATGTAGGAACTAATAAATAATGGTGGAATGACGAGATCTTTTCGGATGGCAATATTCAATGTAAAATTATGGGCTTTCCAGAGCTTACTGTACATGGACATGAGATGAAACAGTACCCTTTCTTCAAGAGTATGCCATGTGGGCCCTAGCTGGTTTGGCTCAGTGGATAGAGTGGCTGCCTATGGACTGAAGGGTCTGGGTTCAATTCCGGTCAAGGGAACATGCCCAGGAAGGGGCGTGCAGGAGGCAGCTGATCAATGAAACTCTCTTTCATCACTGATGTTTCTAACTCTTCCTCTCCCTTCCTCTCTGAAATCAATAAAAAAAAATATATATATTTTTAAAGGAGTATGCCATGTGGGAAACTCCGTAGGAAAGTATTAAGCTGTTTTGGAAAATTCAGATCATTCTCCAATAGGGTGTCTATAGCTCAAGGTGGGAAGCGGCTGAAAACATTCTGATCACAAGTCAATGCCCTTTGAAACTGTATCTATGTGGAGAAAAATACCTGGCAGAAAATTAAAATTCAGCACAACCGCTTTACCTAAATAGCACCCACTCCCATATTTGGCTGACTTTACCACTGAATGACGCTCACCCACGCATCCATTCATTCAACAGCTATCAACAGGTTACCTAATTTGCGGGTGTCCTGGGGACACACAGCAGAGAACAAAATAGAAGTCCTTGCTTTCGTGGAACTTTACATTCTACAAGAGATTGATTTTGAGCATAGCAGAGAATATGGAATATGCTGAATGGTTGTAAGTGCTATAAAGAAAGGAAGATCAAGGAACAGGAGACAAAGCCTTGGCCCCGAGTAAAGAGTGTGACCGGCTTCTACAAGGAACAAAAAGGCCTAGTGTGGCTAGAGCACAGAAGCGAAAGGGTGACATGGCTCAAGGAAGCAGGGCTCAGGTCTTGCGAGTCTGCGGGCTGACACAGAGACCCTGGCATTGACTGGGTGTGGGAGGAAATCAGACAGGATATTAAATGCTGAAGTGATGCGATCTCATTCATGGCTTAGCAGGACACCTCGGGCTTTTGTGTTGAGATCAGATGGAAAATGTTGTAGAGTTCTGGCGCAGACATGCCACGAGGGCCATTGCTAACTTTACATACTATCTTTGGGCATTGGTATTTGATTCAGTGAAAAAGAAGAAGTCATCAAGTTTACTACCTCTAGGCTGATGATGAGAGGATGTATCAATATCCCTGAGGGCAACAGAACCAGAAGCAGATATATTAATATACTAGAGGCCTGGTGCACGAAATTCGTGCATGGGTGGGGGGTAGCGGGGATCCCTCAGCCCAGTCTGCACCCTCTCCAATCCAGGACCCCTTGAGGGATGTCCAACTGCCAGTTTAGGCCCAAATCCTGCCTAAACTGGCAGTCAGACATCCATCTTGCAATCCAGGACCTCCGGCTCCTAACTGCTCTCCTGCCTGCTTGCCCCTAACCACCTCCGCTTGCTGACCTGATGCCCCTAAATGCTCCACTGCCTGCCTGATTGCCCCTAACTTCCTCTGCCTGATGGCCTGATCACCCCCTAACTACTTGCCTGCTGGCCTGATTGCCCCCTAACTGTTCCCCTGCTGGCCTGATCACCTCTAACTCCTCCTCTGCCAGCCTGATTGCCCCTAACCACCTCTGCCTCAGCCCCAGCCACTGTGGCTTTGTCCAAAGGACACCCAGTCTAATTAGCATATTACCCTTTTATTAGTATGATTAATAACATAAATCATATATAACATAATGTATTCATCATATACACGTAATTATATTTAACATATTATGTTAGATACATAGGGTGCCCCCAAAAAGTGTATACACGCTTTAACAACTAATAATTCACTTAATTTTGAAAATGAACTGTATGTTAATAAATACTGACTTTATAATCATTCAAAGTGAGTATACATTTTTGGGGGGACACCCTGTATGCATATGGAGAGAGAAAGAGAGACAGAGAGAGAGAGAAAGAGAGATTTTTAAGCAACTGACATTTGCAATTATGGGCTGCCTAGGCAGGTCCTAATCTGTGGGCCAGGCTAGCAAGGAGGTCAGTACGGAAACTCTCAGGTGGAAGTGATGCTCCAGACCAGCAGTCGCCAACCTATCGCACAGCTAAGTTGACACATAAGGCTGATTATCACAGAGGACACACCAACAACAAACTGAAGGCTTTGTGTAGACTATGGCAACTCTCTCCTCTACCTTCTGCGTTGCAACTGGCTCTTCTGAATGACGTGTACAGCCTCAGATTTGGATTGCCTACCTGACAGGCCGTAGACAGGTTCCAAATGACAAAATATCCATTCGGAGGACTCAACTTGGTCTTATTTGTGAACCCGTTAGCACTGGGAGCCTGGCTTCTGCATCTAGATGTTCCAGTGCCAAAGGGGTGAATTTCAGCCCCAAACAGCAGCCACCCAGATCGTGTGCCCAACTCTACTGCTGCTGCAATCATCAACCCTTTAATCCAAGCAGAGTGGTGCTACCTGGTCTGCTGTGTTCAGAACTCAATACTCAAATGCCCGTTGAAGAACAAAACAGTGCTTGTGCGACTGTTTTGTGGGGGTCATGGTAAATTCTAGGCATGAGGAATAACAACCAGCCAGTTCATCCCAGTGACCCCGGTGAACTCTGCTCAGTAAATATTTGCAGAGTGACTGGATGCCAAGGCATGCCTTGAGTTTGTGCAACGTGGTGACATTCCCGCCGCTAAAACGGTGCTATTACAAACTTTATCTTGGAGAACTCACGGGAGGTGGTGAGGTGGCTCTGAACCTAGGAAGCTGCTATTGGCCAAATTATGTGCTGTTGGAGAGAAACATTTCCTGTGTAATATTAAAAAAAGAAAGAAAGAAAGAAAGAAAGAAAGAAAGAAAGAAAGAAAGAAAGAAAGAAAAGAAAAGAAGAAAAGGCCCAGCATGACTAATATGGTAAGAATGGTCTCATCTTCTCCAGCAGAAGAAAGAAGTCAGGTAGAGCCTCGCAACAACCCCTGGTCCGAAACCTCAGTAGACAACCAGGTCATTAACTAACCACACGCATGTGGCTCGTGGAATGGAACATCCCAGAGCTCCGAAACCACAGGCATCTATCTGCTGGATTAAAGGCCCGGACAGAAAAAGGATGTGGTGAACTTTCAAACGGTCCTGATTTACAGGCCAAAAGGTGCAAGGTTACGATACACACAAAACTCAATGGATTAGGGTTCTCCTGGCCACACCCTTCCAGGAACCCTGGCTGCTGTGGTTTCTAGGAAGGCACCAGAAACTGTCACCTTTGCCACGACCATGCCAGGCCTTGTCCCTGTCACCTGAGCTGTGATCCTTCAGGAATGGCCGTGAGACCCCTGCGTTTGGTTACCAGCCAAGCCAGGGCATGGCGTTCTCTTCCTGTTTAGTTAAAAGGAGAAAAAGGAAAGGCTTACCTGTTTGCTCTCACTAGCTATCTGAAAGGTCAAGAGGTGGAGGACATTTCCCTCCGCAAATAAGCTGTGGAATGTATTTGCGAGCTGACGTCTCATGGGCAGTTGCTGTTTCTGAGCCACGGATTCCACCGCTCAGGAAGGTGAAATGGGGAGTTCTTTCCTGAAAGGAAAAAAAACAAAAAGGGCAGCTTTATATTTATAACCTAACATCTGTGGAATGCAGGGTCATCTTTCAGACCTTACTGTGGGCTAGGAACACCCTTAGATGGGGTGGGGGGGAAGCGCCTCCCCCTGGCCCAGGAAGAGTTCAAGTTTCCCTTCAGGGGAAATAATGAAATGAATCCACGCTCCTTCCAAGACCATGATGACACTCTGTAAACCAACCTGTCCTTTGTGAAAGGCTCTTTCCACGCAATTATGCTTTTACTTCAGAATGACGCAAAACTGGATGACCTATTGATGGTGTAGGGCTGCCCAAAAGGTCCCTGCCCACCCCGGCCCCCCAAGGAATAAGGCTCCTGTCCATGGATCTTTGCAGAACATCCTCAGAGAAAACCCTTTCTTGCTGACCCACAGGTGGAGGTGAGTTTCTGGAGGAAATGACCTTGGAATTGGGGCCTTTCGAGGAGAAAGATTCGAACAACAGAGAAGGACAAACTCTACGTATCTGTTGCCTGCCTGATTTCATCTTCTAAGATTCTAGGGTTTTCCAGTTACTGAAGAAAATGAACTTGCAGCCCCATGCTTCCTACTGGGGATTCTGGTACCCCGCTCAGTACACTTAAGAAGTATTTGAGGGTTTATTTTTCTCATGGTCGCTTTCCTATCATTTCTTGCTTCCACTGAATTCTCCACCTCTTCTCTATGTCTCATAATTTCCAGCTATTTCTCTCTCTCTTTTTCTCTCTTTGCCCTATAGGCTTCCTATCTTTAGTTTCTCAAAAACCACCATTAAAAGGCTATTTTATGGATTTTAAGGGGACCATGGAGAGTTGTAGCACAGCACAAGTTTGACAACATCTCAAAAATTGTATCAGATATCCCTCACCAATTCCCCAGGTCCTATGAGATGTAGGAAATATCTTACCAGCCATCCTAGTATCCCGGGATCACAGCTAGAGTAAGGCAAGGTTATGATAAAAGATCCCCTGATATTGGGTGTGGTTCTTTCTATAGCTGGGACAGAGACATGACTCTGCAGAATCTTAGCAAGAAGCCTGCGGGACGGTAGCTCTGCTCTGTGGGATCCTGGCAGAACCTCTCCCAGAGCTAAGGTCAGCACTGGGGAAATATGTGGTAATCACCATCAGGGCACTTGAGCTTCACAGCAGACCTGGCATCTGGCAGGGCTCTTCCTGCAAACTGTGCTTGCACGGAAGTGATTGGGAGCGTTTCCTGTGTGTGTGGCCGATGTGATGGGATTAAAACATGCTGAAGCCGACACATGTAAACAGCAAATTCCCAAGTGAATGATGATGCAACATTCTGTTAGGGTTAGGCTGGATTGTAGCTGGTTGTGTTGCCTCATACTGGAATCTGGTCCAAAGTGTTGATTGCTTTTATAAATCCCATAGTCATCCCCAGGAATAGCATGAGCCACCAAATAGAAGCCTTTCTAAAGTTTCTAGAGTTTCGGACACACGTTTCCCAGCACCACGTGGGAAAACCACCAACGCCGATGGGATCCCGGGGGCCTTGGGAAAATGACACATGTCTAGAGCGGACAGCCATGGGCCCTTCTCAGACACATGGACGGCACAGGCTTGAGCTGAGTGAGCTCTCTCACATCCCAACAGAGAAGAAAACCAAAAGGCAGTTCAACATAAAGGAAAAATAATACCGCACGCCATTGAAATCACATCCAACTGGGGCCAGGGGCCCAGTTTGTAATCCTTCCCCCTTGCTGGTACCTCGCCAGCTGCCATCGACACCCCCACAGGATGGATTCTTTTTCCAGTGCAACAAATCCTCGATTCACAGGAAACAAGTACTGCTCCTGCGGTATTTCCCCAGGATCCTCAAAGGGGTTGAATATAAATGGAAACCCAAGAGGTATTGTTTGCAGAAGTGAACATACTTTCACCCTAGTTTCAGGAGGGTGATCCTCATCAGTCCCCTCCGTATGGCGTGTCCCTGCTCTGCACCGTGTTCCTGGGGACTTCTAAGGGGGCCTGGGAGGAGCCCAGAAGACGGGTCATTCTGCTCTGTTCCAACCACTATGTTTCTGACAACAGTCAAGTGCAAAAGCAAATGTTTCATCTCCGTAAGGACCTAAAATAATGAAGCTTTTTTTCTTATTTGTTTTTAAAGATCATTTACAAGGGCAAAAAAATGCTACAGGAAGCCATGACAGCAATGGTTATCATGATATTAATATGCAACATCTGGGTTTCTAGGGACTATGCCAATAGGCACACAAGTGTTGCTAGGGCTGGAGGCACAATTAAATCTCAACTCTGGGTTAATGAAAACAACAACAACACTGAATATAGTTCTTTAAGTCTGAATCGGAGTCTGTGTCGTACGACTGTTGGGGCTGAACCAAAGCTAGCTAGCTATTCCATGTCAACAAGTAAGATGTTTTCCAATTGGATAAAATTATGCAGTAGACTTACTGCTCAATATGACAAAGACTCGGAATGAAATGCTTTGTCGCCCACATTGTTCCCAGACTCATCTGGGGAATTCCCATCCTGAGAATTTCTCCCGTGACCCTGTCCTTGTAGCTCCCAAGCCTCCTTCCTACCTTTCCCAGTGCGACCATTTGCCTGGCCTGTTCTCAAGGGAAAAACAGAAGAACCGGGGGATTTCAAGGATGGAGTGCTCTGCCCTCTGCTGATTGCCTGGTGGCAGGTGAGTTGGCCTCCTCCACCTCCATCACTTCATGAGCATAGTAACATTCTCTGTCTACAGTCAGGAGATTAGATGAATGATGGAATTTCACTTTATGTATTCTTTATCCACTTTACCTTAAAATAGTGTCATGCATCAGCCACCCTGCTATGCTGTGAAAACAGAACATATATACACGCACAAAAGGAATTAAACCAATGTTATACCCCGTGTAATTTTGCTTACACTCATTTATTTTCATGTGAGCAACTTGATAGGTTTTTAGTTTATGGTGGTTGGTACAATTAACTTCCTTCTATCTGAGAGCCCAGGTTCCTTTGGTCCTTCTAGCTGCTGTCTAGCAGCTTCTAGAAGCTTCTCTCAGGTCCCTGACACATGGCCTCCTCCACAGGCCCTTCTAAACTCTCTGATTTCAGGAAAGTCCCAATCCCTTTTAAAGGCTCATGTGATGCCACCAGGCCCACCCAGATAAGCTTTTGATTATTTCAACTGATAGGGAACCTTGGTTATAGCTGCAAAGTACCTTTTGCCAATAATACAATCATGGGAGTCATATCTCATTATAGTCACAAATTCTACCCACACTTAATGCGAGAAGATTATTCAAGAGCAAAGGTCACTGGGGTCATCTTCAAATCCTGCCACACACCCCCCCCCTCTCCTTCTCTGCTGAGTAAATCACTATTCACCATCCAGGAGCTAACTTAGATGCACCTCCTGGATTAAGCAATCCTGACATCCTCAGGCTGAGCTCCTGGCCCGGTGCTCATTAAGGATCCCTGTTTATCCCAATACTATCATACATACTTACCACGTCATGTTATACCTCGCTGTGTATGTATCTGTCTGAATTAAGATGTAAGGAATTGAGCCCTGACTGGTTTGGCTCAGTGGATAGAGCGTTGGCCTGCGGATGAAGGGTCCCCAGTTCGATTCCGGTCATGGGCATGTATCTTGGTTGCGGGCACATCCCCAGTGGGGAGTGTGCAGCAGGCAGCTGATTGATGTTTCTCTCTCATCGATGTTTCTAACTCTCTATCCCTCTCCCTTCCTCTCTTTAAAAAATCAATAAAATATATTTTTTAAAAAGATGTAAGGAATTGGGATACTGTGGAATTCTGTTTCACCGTGGATACTGCAGAATCCATGTTTGGGGAAACTGTGTGTAAGAGTGAGGGCATGCCAAGTGAAGCCTGAGTCCCTTTGACCCTGCACATCCCTGACTCAGGCCCTTCATGCCAATGGTACCGACACAGGATTCAAATGTAAACTTTCAACTGCTCTTCATGTTCATCCTGCCTTCACGTTGGCTCATGAAGAACTAGGTCATATGAGGAAACATTCTCAGCAAAATGAGTAGAAAGATGCTAAAGAAGAGCTATCATTTTCTTCTTACTATAAAATTTAACAGCTATTTTGTGTCTGCTGTGCAAATGAATGTCATGGAAGAATGAAGCAAGAGGCCCAATGGTATCCATAAAAGAACTTCAGAATGGCAGTTAGTTACCCATTGCTTTCCTCTTCACCACCCCCCCCCCCGCCCCCGGGGAAATCTCTCATAAAGGAATTCACAATGAACGTGCTTGGTTCTTCCTCCTGAGAGCCAGCCAGCTCAGGTCTCATCCTCTCTTTCTAGGGCCAGGGAGCCCCGTTTTGTGCGCCATCCCCTCCAGGTGTGCAGAGTGGAGATGGAAAGCACGTGAGATTACTGGCTGGTACTTAGACACCCACGTGCACTCTGTATTTGGAGGGAGCAATGGCTTGTGCCTACTTAGCAATGTGAAATATATCCCGCTCTCCATTTTCTGGAAGGGAAACTGGAATTTGAGTAATTTTATACTATAGGCTGAACCTCAGGATGCCTGGTTTGGGAAAGAATGAGCCCAGGAAGGTATCCAGAACCGACTCTGGGAAGAGGAGCTGGGATTTGCCTCCCAGTCTTCTTTCATGCAGGACAGCACAACTCAGCAACTGCTCTGAGACCAGGGCCTCCCAGATAACAGCCAGGAGGAAGAGAAACAGAATGCCTTTTTCCCTCTCCACATGTTTGCAGAAAACCAGGTTCTAATCTCCCTGCCAGTGGAATGCTGGAAACAAAGGCACCACTTAGGATAATATTTAACCAAGCGTTTTGACTTGGCATCCAGCTTCCATTGATGGAATTGAGAAAGATTTGCCAGTGTTCCGGGGAAGATGATTCCCACATTTCCTCTCCAAAATGCTTTCAAATACAGAGACAGAAAGAGAGAGAGAGAGAGAGAGAGAGAGAGAGAGAGAGAGAGAGAGAGAGAGAGAGGAAAAGGGAGGGAGAGAGGGAGAGGAAGCAGACAGAATACCTCGTGGACCATTTTCCTAAGCTGGGATAAATTACCTTAGAGTCTATTCCCTGATCAATACCTTCCCCAAGAATGTATGGCTGTGTCCATTGCGCTAATCAGTGGAGACAGTTTAAAAATTGATCTGGAAAGTCGGCACTTGACCTGATGACCCTGCTTTTGTCGACACGTTGGATCACATCTGGTCTCGAACTGTAAAATTGTTGGCCTATTCCAGGGCTTACAGCTCCGACAGCTGCATGCATTTTGTTCTCAGGGTCGCTCCTCTCCTCAAAACTCGGGCAACCAGGACAACACAGGTTCCACACAGCAAACCTTAGCCACAAGGAATTCTAACAAGATTCCACCAAAATGCCTTCTGGCACGATATAGTCAAAAGGAAGAAACACATGAGAGAGTATTGTCAAGGGCCATATCCTTGGGTGTGGAGAGACCTCCATTTGAATTGTTACTCTGTCTTTGACCCTTGGATATCCAAAAAAAGGCCTAAGACGTTTACATTCTGTCCTGGTGTAGGGAATTATAGGGATTGAAATGAAGTGCCGCCATCTTGAAAACACTTAAAAAAAATAATTATCCGAAACAATAGGAAACTACATAGAAGAAAACAGAGATACCAAAATTATGGACCTTGGTCATAGAGAACATTTTAGGAACTTGACCCCAAAAGACAAGGGAAATAAAGGCAAAAATAGAAAAATATGTGAATGGGACTAAAAAGCTTCTGCACAGCAAAAGAAACTGACAACAAAACAAAGAGGCAGCTAACCAGCTGGGAAATGATGTTTGCAAACAGTAGCTTGAACAAAGGTTTAATTTCCAAAATAAATAAAGAGCTCATCAAACTTTGGCTAGAAGGTCTGTATGAATTCCTCATGATGTCCTCTGAGCTCAGTCTCCAGCTTCCTGGGGTGTTACTGTCCCCCTCCATCCGGATCCTAGTTTGAACTGATCCTTGAGCTAAAGATCAAGGCCATTTGCAGAGATCTTGACAATAGGAGCTTGGCACTCTATGAGCAGAAATAGTGAGTTAATGTGAACACATTCCGTGAGGTAGTTCCAGAAAGTCCATTTTCTGAATACTACATCAAGACATCCGATGGCCTTGATAGGTCTATAAACACTCTGGCCCTCTCAAGGATACATTTCCCCAAAGAGCAAAACATCTTTCTCTTGGAGTCACTGACTAGAAATTCAGAAAGGAGAGTGACGGAATTTACTTTTTTTAATATATATTTGTATTGATTTCAGAGAGGAAGGGCGAGGGGAGAGAGAGATAGAGACATCATCAATGCTGAGAGAGAATCATTGATCAGCTGCCTCCTGCATGCTCCCTACTGGGGATCTAGCCTGCAACCCAGTCATGTACCCTGACTGGTTATCAAACCGTGACCACCTGGTTCATAGGCCGATGTTCAACCACTGAGCCACACCAGCTGGGCCAGAGTCTACTTTTGTATTATCTAAGGAAAAAGACTTGGCTGAAAAGAGTCACATAATGAAAAGACCATCAGACTTAATTATAAAAAGACAGGGTTCAGTTCACGTTCTACCAACTGCTAGTGTGACAGGACACTTGGATGAGATGTTATTTTCCTGAATTTATTGTCTTTCTGCTCTCGAATTTCTGAACTGAAACCCTTATTAATCTTTTGCCTCCAGGATTTTTGCCAAACAGAAAGCAGGAGCTCCATGAACTCAAAGCCGCCCCTCTCCCCCGCCTCCACCATCTTTTGTAAAAGTTCAAATGGATTGAAGAGAGGTTGGCCACAAATTCTAGAATGCTTATGCTTTACCTTAATTGTCCTGTCTGTCTTATTACCTCGAACTTCCCAATAAATCTATTGTTTTGTTCTGTTTCTTTTAGATAAAGAATTTAGATTTCTGCCAACATGACGAGTCGCTGTGTTCATAGGTCTTTCTCACATTTACCGACGAACAGTAGTCAATGTGCTTCCTCTCTGTCCTGGAGCCACAGCAGTGATTTCAACAGCAGGTGTTCAATACATTAGGGAACTGAAGTGATAATAAAGTCACTAAAATTCCTTACATAAAACTTAGGCATTTGAATCAAACCAAATGTTGGCTTTGCCAAATATTGGCGTTTGGTCAGCTCTTCGAAGCATTACAGGTAAGATCTGAAGGAGGAACCCAAAATACCATCTACCACAGAGCTCTAGAAGCTTGTAGAAGTTATAAACCAACCAACCAACCTACCAACCAACCAATGAAACTTCCTGGAATGCAAGCTTCCTCCCACTTGGTAGCAGTTTATAGAGATGTTTCCTTTTTTCAATGAGATGAGATAGGTGCCGAGAGGAACAGTGTCTGAGCAGAGTCCGGAAGAATGTGAACAGTTGGATCTCATCCGAACAACAGACAGTTGCTTGCCTCTAACGTTTGGACTAGGAAATGAGAGGTGTGAGCACCGACTGCCAAAAGCCATCCTCTGGGGTCTGGCACTGTCGCAACCTCCTTCAGCTATCATTCATAACTATTTTAGCTCCGTGAAGGCAGGTCAGGATGGATACTGCCAGTATGCTGATTCTCAAGTCAAATGAGGGTGAAAAGTTGAAAGTGTCACCTCATTAAACTCCCATTCATTCTAAGAGCAAGAACAGCAATAATGGCAATAGTTCCTGGTCCTGGAGGAAAGAACTAGGGCCATCAATGAGTTAATGCAAAAAATAACTATTTAGCCCAGCTGGCGTGGCTCAAGGGTTGAGTGTTGACCCATGAACCAGGAGGTTACCCGTTGGATTCCCGGTCAGGGAACATGCCCGAGTGCAGGATTCAATCCCCAGTAGGGGGAGTGCAGGAGGAAACCAATAGATGATTCTCATCATTGATGTTTCTCTCTCCCTCCCTCCCTCCCTCCCTTCCTCTCTTTGAAATCAATAAAAACATATTTTAAAAAATAATTTTAGATTTTATAACCCCTCCACTGTACCGTCCCACCTATGGAACACCAATATGAAGAGAGAATGGGTTCTATATTCCATTCAGTGGCTAGATATTTAAGTAAATGAATCTGGGTACATTTACACATGAGCTTAGCTGGTGCGTGAACTTCTCTAGAAACTCTAGGAGGGCAGCACTGTGGTTTATATGCCTCACCTTGTGCCAAGTGTGGAGTTTGGCAAATAATACACACTCAATTAATATTTGATGACTGGCTGACTTTCTGGGGAAACACATCCTAAAGCTGAAAATAATAACAAACGTTTAACCCAAATGAAATCACTAGAATCTACAGCTGGCAGACCTCGCCTCCCTCCCTTTTTTGGGGAGATTAATTGCAGCACTTAACATTTGTAATGCATTTGTGACACATCAAAATGGCCGCAGGGGAATATGTACTGAAAATCTAATCCATTATTATGAATAAATTGCCTTGTGGTCCCAACCATCCCCTAGGGATTCGGAGATGGGAGAGGAAGGGCAACTCACTTTCAATGTTTTTCTCAATGTCTTAATTTGGGAAAGCGGGGAGGGCTTTTCAGTGGTTCATTCTGAGGTCTGGGCAAAGGTTCAAGCCCATTCCTGAGTTATCTAAACTGATTCATCCTCCCCCGTCCAAAGCCAACAACTGCGAAGGTTTACAGGACTCAGCCCTGAGAGTACTTAGTGCTGAGAGGTTTTTAATCTTTTCCTCGTTGGTCTCCTTATCTCCCGGTGCTTCTCCGTCTCATCCCCTCTTCCAGAGGCTCCCGACGTAATCAGCATCTCCTGGGGCTGATGACAGACACAAGAAGCAGCAAACTAAAAGGTTAATGGAAGGGGAACAGTAAGTCCAGCCTGCTGCAGAGGAAGAAGAGGCAACCGGAAGTCTAGGTGGGTTCCACTCAAGCAGAGATAGCTAAGCTAGGCCTTCAAAGAGCTCAGAAATTGGGTCAGAGGAGGGCATTCTCACACGCCAGCTGGGGCACCCTCTTACCCCCAAAGAAAAGTTATTGTCTCAGCAAATCAAAAAGTACATAAATAATAACATTTTCAAAAGGGCTCTGGGGTCTTTCTTCTCGTCAATGTATTCTAGTTGTCTGTCAGCTTCTTTAGCTAGAAAATTTGCAAGGTGTGAGGATCATTTGTTAGTGTAACGTTTCCTGCCCAGCCATCCATTCTCTCTGGGGCAGGGGTACCCCTATTTGATTCTGAAGAATGATTTCTCTGCCACTGAGTGCTGACTTTGTGAGACCATGAATCAGGATATTCAGGACCGAGCCTATGACCTATGGTGATCCAACTGAATTCTTATTCATGAGGTTGAAGAATGGAATGACACAAGGACTAAAAAAAATTGATTGGAGCCATCTCAACCCAATGGTGGTGCCCAATGACGATAAACTGACGAGCAAAACAGAACCAGAGGCATGGAGATAGGGGACAGACGGATAGAGATATGGCAGAGGGGAGGGGTGAAGGGATTGGATAAAAGAAAGTGAAAAGATGAGCCAAAAAAATATACATGCCTAACCCGTGGACACAGACAATAGTGTGTTGAAAGCCAGAAAGAATCTGAGTTACTCTGGTGTCTGTCCCTTTCTAGTTTGTGTGGTTTTTCTCTCCAGGTATGTGTCCTCATCTTTCCAGCAAATTCTCATTTGCTTAAGTTAGACCGACTTGGTCCCTGCTCTTGCCACCAAATACTTCTAACAGATCGACAGCATCCAGTTTGATATTGTTATGTGATAGTCCTGCAAAAAAATATATGATGACTGATAACATGGGTGTATGAGAACAAGATGGAGCAGACAGAAGATAACTAAAGGAGAAAATTCATGGCGGCTCAGCTCTGTTTACTTGTAGTCTTGTGCCATTCCCAAACTCTCAAAACAGTATGATTACTGCAGTTAAAACTCCCCGGCCTACACATTTTATTTGTGGTTCTAGTTGATAAAATGGGTTCCAAATAGATTAGTGTTATGTGTAATTCCAGTACTAAGCCTGGCCTCTTTCCAGAAGCACTCACGGTGATGGACATGGGTTTTGATGCCTAGGGTCTCTAAGTACTCAGATTTTGCCATCCCCAAGAATAAATGTTTGAGGCAATTTTGGAAATCCCTGAACCCTTGGAAATTAGTATGAAAACATTGAGGGGTAAATAGTAAGGATACTGGGTACTGCAAGAGAGATCTTTGATGTCCTAGAAAGTCTTTGGGATCAAGGTGAGATGTGGTTTGGACTTTGAATGATGAATAACGTTTGATAAGAAAGAAGTCAGAATGTCTTCCAGGTATAATGAATGGGGTGAGTGAAAGCATTTAGGAAGAAAACTGTGAGGCCCATGGCGGGGTGGGGCAGGGGGGAGACTATTATATAGGACAGTAAAGCAGAAAGAGCCGAAGTACAGGAGTCTTTAGAGGGAAGACTGGGAAAAGTATGTTCAGAATGGACTATGGAGATCTTTGAAGGTTAGGCTAAGGACTTTGAGTTTTATAAACTAGACTTACAAGTCTTTTGATGAACTGATATACCATGGAGACTGTCCATGAAACTCAAAACATCTATCTAATAAATAATAAAGACAAACAAGATTTGTTTGACAAATATATCATGATCATTATTTGACTTGGACTTCTAAGGCCTATCATGATTTTCCCACTCAATATTTGTTATTTTGATGATAATCTACTTTAGACTTTTAAACTTTTGTGACCAGAAAGAACCTGCATGAGGTTAGATATACATAATTACAAATGTGTTTAACTTTATCAAAAACCAATACTATAAATGTTGATAAAACAGACTGGAGTTGGAGATTCATATTATCAAAAGCACTGATTGTTTTATGAAGGACATTGTCGTCTTTGAAGGTTAAGTCACACTCAAATGATTATGTGTTTGGAAGGAGGATTTGGAAGGAGACAGAGACATGAGAAGGACATGTGAATGTTGAAACCAATCAGAAAAGAGGGAAAACTGATCTTCACAAAGACAGAATAATCCTTGGTACATTCTGGTTCAAGTTACCGATATTTAGTCAGTAAAGAACACATGGGCGTTCTAATATTCAACCACGGTAGGTCATTCAACCACAAGTCACACCTACTGTCACTGTAGCTACATGGTTTTTAGAAGCCCACCTCATAAGCAGCACTAAATTTGGAAGTTTTCATCACAATCAAATGGAATAAAATAGTTCGCAAAATTAGTTATCACCACCATTATCCAGAAACATTTACTGACCACCCACAATGGGTAAGAAACTCCGTATTTATACTCAGATAAACAAGAGCCTATACTCATAAATGCCTTGTTTACACGATGGCAACCATGTTATGAAAATAAACAGGTTTGGAAATAATAGGAAAGGAACCAACACTATCACATCCAAACCAAGTGTTAGGACAACAGAGTATTCATAGGAATGCCTCTTCTAGAATGATCTAGACTATAAGGTTGTGTTAAAGACAGTCCAAAATGTTTCTTGCCTATAGTACTATGGTGGGGCTACTTGGTTTTGCTATTTGACACTGTCTTGGCCTTCACCAGGTTTCCATACCGCCCACCCTCTTCCCACTCCTCCCCCCACCCAGCTGGTGTTTGGGTGTGGGGCTGAAGAGAGATTATTACACAACCCCACACAGCAAGAGAGGGACGGGCTCTGGCAACGGGGCCCCCAGAGATCCAATCCAGCTGCTGTAAAAGAAATCTCATGGTATGTCCCCACCCTGCCCCTGACGAAATCACAAGAGCTCTTGGAAAAGTGACAGGACCAGCTTGCTGATTTGTGCACATGGAGGGAACGCAGGCAAGAGAGCCTGCAACAGGAGGAGGGAAAGAATCAGGGGGCTCTTAGGACCCACCCCGCCACTAAGCAGAGTTCCTGTGACCTTGGTCAAGGTGTGAACCCCCTCCCACTCTTCCTCAACTCCAAAATGGACACACAAATCATTGCCCTCACTGCTAGAGGTCATTGTGGGAACACTCCAGGACTATGAAGAGGGTAAGAAAAGGTGAAACGTGGTTAGGAAAGAAAAATGAGAAACAAAAAGCATGAATATTTCAGAGAGATGTATTTTAAAGTCCAGAAACGTTTCTAAATCAAATTGTGCATGATGACTGTGATATTAGACAGGTGCCCATATAAAATGGTGAACTCTACTTATGATGACTGAGACAGCTGAGTAAGTAAACATTCAAGGTGTTTGTGTGTGTGTGTGTGTGTGCACTCACATGTTGGGCAGATTTCAGGTCAAACATGCCTGCGTCTCTTATTTCATCAATAGCTGCCATATGAGATGAGCTGGGCAGCCAATACTATCTCTACTTTATCATACCAAGGTCCTAGTAGTCTTGCTGATATGGCACCGTCAAGTAATACCAGCTTTAGAATTAAAGCATTAAAGGTGCTACTGGGAAAGCTATGTCATGGACAGACTTTCACCCTGAGGAACATTCTTGAAAAAGTATCCCTGGAAGATCACTCTGGAGTGTGGCTCTATAAGTAAGCCAGAGCAAGGAGACACTGTCCTACAAAATCGCAATACCTTTATTATATCTCAGAAGATTACAACTTCCTTGATATCATCAAATATCCATTCTATATTCAAAATTTTCAAATTGTCAACAAAATATTGTTTTGAGCCCTTTTTTTGGGGGGGAGAGGGGATACAATCCTAGCAAACTTCACACATTGGATTTGGACAGTCCCCCTACCACCACCATCCCCTTTCACTTTGACTTTTGAAGAGACGGGGATGGAGAGAGCAAGACTTCTTAGACGTTGTAGGGACATTTGGCCGAAAGGCACCAACAGGGAAGGGTCACTGTACCCAGTGGGAAGAAAGTTTACTCGGTAGCTGGGTACTGAAGAGAGTGACCCACTAGAGAAGAACTGAAGTCACTTGCGATCATTTATACTCTTTCCACCAGCTCAGCCCTCGCGTCTCCTTTGTGCTATTGAAGTCACGTTGACTCATGAAAACAACAGTATGCAGTTCCAGAAGAATGAAATAGCTACAGATTTATTCTTCCTCCTTTTTGTGGATTGCTTTCACCATTGGACATAAAAGGCATTTATTTCAATGCGGCCCATAGCCCAGTGAGTAATTTCCCAGGCCGAGACAAAGTCATTGAAAGCTCCGAGATGCCTTCGAAGATAATCAGGGCTTTCCTTGCCCTCTGCCCGCCCCCCTCCCCAGCGCCTCCTCCCCGTGAAGAATTGTCCTACAGGGTTGAGAGCTCATAAACCTATTGAACATTCTGTCTTCCTTTGCGAGGTGCCAGGCATTGATTTTGTTCAAAACACCATAGGTGGCGCCTACTTGTTCCGCGCCCTGTGCCAGTCATTGCGATGAAAAACAGTGTGAGAAGAGGAGAACCCGGGAGACTCCAGTGGAGGGAGGATGAGGAGGTGGGAACCAGTGCTTGGACTAGAATACTCAGACAGCGGTTTTCAAATTTACAGTAAAAAACCCCCACAATACTATAGAGAGAATGCCATAACATTGCTCCCTCTGCCTCCTTTATTTCACCCCCTCCCAAAGGAATGATCCAATCCCACTGTTGAGTCCAAGAGTCTGATCAGACTTAACTTCCACGTATGTGGGAATGAGGCAAGTTCAGCCAAAGCAGCGAGGGGTGGGGGGGCTGACCCAAGAAGGACGTCCCCAAAGTTTCACTGAGGCAACCCCACTCCGGATAACAAGCAGAGAATGAATGCCAGCACAAACGTTAATGTAACGGGATAAGTGGGGGGAAGCAGCCCTTGGCAAGAGAACTGAGCCCACTTGTTGTCCTAATGCAAGAGGGAGAGGGGGAGGGGACTCTCGGCTTGCTCACTAGGTGCATTTTGTAAGCGTCCCTGGTTCCCATTGCATTAGTTCCTCTAATATTATTGCAAGAGGCTTCAAAGCCATACAAAGAGGCTTGCCGGCCTGCTGCACTCATTTCGACTTATGTTTGGATTTCATGGCTTGCCTACTAAAAACAGAAATTGTGGGCTGTGTTTGGGTTTTTTTGGTGTTTTTTTTGTTTGTTTGTTTGTTTTTTGTCTTTTTGCCAATGGAAAATAAGAAAGCATCGCAGAAATTAGTGATCTTCATTTTAAAGGGGTTGAATCCAAAGCCAAGTTCTGGCGACATTTTTTAGAACCTCTCTGTCACATGCTTGCAGGACTCATGGTCAAGTGCAATGTACTAACTTTGTAGCATCGAGGTGATGTCATAGCTTCTATTGATGATTGTAAGAAATGTTAAGTTTCTAGGCAGCACGTGTGGCGGTACGTCCCCACTTCTTTTTATCTCAATGTATTGTGATAAATTTTCATGTTTTTATTTCATTTTGTCTTTTCCCTAAAGAACATGGTCTCTCTTGCCCAGCTGGCATGGCTCAGTGGTTGAGCCATGAATCAGGAGATTATGGTTCAATTCCTGGTCAGGGCACTTGTCTGGGTTACGGGCCTGATCCCCAGTGTGGGGTGTGCAGGAGGCAGATGGTCAATGATTCTCTCTCTCCCTCTCCCTTCCTCTCTGAAATCAGTATATATATTGATCAATATATATATTGAATGTGGTAGAGAGAAACCACATTGATATATATATATATATATATATATATATATATATATATATACACACACACACACACACACACACTAATAAAAGCGTAATATTAAAATTAACCATTTCTTCGGAACGGCCTAAGCCACGCCCACCAGCCAATCAGAGTGACTGTATGCAAATTAGCCCGGCCAAGATGGCGGAAGCCACAGCCCTGGGCTCCGCCATCTTGGGAGCCTGGGTCCTGGGAAGGTATCTGGGGCCCTGGGCCGCCAGATGCCTTCCCCCGTGGAGAAGCTATTGGGGGAAGCAGGGACCAGCGATCGGGGCCCCAACGGCCTCCCGAGGCAAGCGGGACTCCGCAAGCCCCCTGCTGGGAGGCCGATCTGGTGGCCAGTAACACTGGAATGGCCTCCCAGGCGGAGAAGCCTGGGGGGTGGGGGGACCCCATGCCCCCTCCTGGGAAGCCTATGGGGTGGCCAGCGCCACTCCATTGCTTCCCAGGCAATGGCCCAGAGGGTCAGTGGGAGCTGTGGCCAGCCTGAAAACTGCCCTTGGCCCCTCATCCAGGCTTGCCACACCCTCTGGGGTGA
>PVJC01013047.1:0-11570 GCA_004026665.1 Murina feae
AGCTGAGCTGAGGGGCGCAGCTTCACTTTCGCTGCTGCCGCAATGGAAAGGGCTGTTTACTCAGGTCCGTGAGTGGCGGCCGCCATGTTGGCTGGGCTAATTTGCATACAGCCGCTCTGATTGGCTGGTGGGCGTGGCTTACCCTGTCTCGGAGAAACGGTTAATTTTAATATTTCGCTTTTATTAGTTTAGATATCTGAGCTACAACAAGCTTTTTGCATAAATACTCACCCACACAAATATGGGATATATGAATCATTACTTCTGTATGAAACAACTACGTTACTTACAGCTCTCTGAAATTAACTCAAGACATTTACCAGATGGCAAATTCTGAAAATAAATTTAAAATATGTAAAAAATACTGTTTGACTTTTATATGAAACACAGAATACCTAAGTATAACTTCATATCTTAATTTTGAGAAAAGGAAACAATGCAGAATTTTTGTTTGTAGTATCAGTTTTGAATGATTATCAATTCTGATTTGCAAAGAGATCTACATTTTGTAAGCCAGTCAGTAATTCCCATTCATAATTTTTATTGGACAATAAAAGCCATATGGCCCAAGATTTCATCAGGATTAATAAAAAGAAATGCAAATCGTTATAATACAATGTGCCCCTAAACTTTTTAAGAACCTCTGCAACAGCTTTTTGTGTAAATCAAATTAAGATTTACTATATAATAAAATTATGTAGTAATAATATCAACCTTTATCTAAAGTCATGATTCTTCAACATTTAGCCTTGCTACACTGCAGCATGTAAATTATACAGGAGAATTCTCATGATATCTATTGTACAGAGCACAGAATTATTTTGATTTAATTCTTGATAAGAAGTGAATCAGTAACCTGATACTTTAGACTGGCAAATCAATACCCCAAAGCTCGTTGGAAGATTAGGTACCACTCTAGTCATGAAGCAGCTTGAAAAACTGAAATATTAGCGCTGACAGAGGGATTGCTCTATTGGGTTTCCAAAGGCTTTCTTGTGTGACTTCTATGCTTAGTTTTATGTCAAAGAAAATCAATTTCTTTGTTCAACTTGTCAATCAGAAAACACATTTAGAAACTGATTTTATTGGAAAATACAAATAAGTACATTGTAAAATAACATAAGATGAAATGGAAATATAAAATGGCCTTACATATAAAATATACACATAATAGAATTAGCATACATGTATAAAAATAATTAACATACATATAAATATAGATTTATATGCAAAAAAAATGTAGAAATTAAAACTAAACTGACACAAAGTTGTTCAGATTTTGTCTATCTTCAGTGTTCAAATACACCAATCTTTTTTTTTTTCAAAATTCAGAAAAAAAAATCATTATAACCAGCTTTTCCCATAACAATGAAAGTCCACAGAAAGGTTCTATGAGGTTTTTTTCATCTGCAAACACTAAACTTTCTAGCGGGATGATAATGCTGGCACATTTATACCAGAGTATCAGTGAAGAAAACATTTCTCTCTAAAACAAAGAGACTAAGTGACCCTAAATCTCACTTTACCTAACCACCAAGAAATACAGATGTCTGGATTTTTATCTAATGCCAATAAAAAGAGTATACAGTGGAAACCAAGGCAGAAAGCAACCTAACACATTGATCTAATTATTGTCCAAGTTCCCTCATTCCATCAAGGTCACTCAAGTTCACCACGCATGAAGTATTACATGTCATCCACATTCATTGTCTCATGAGTTTCTTTTTATTTTTATGGATGGGTACTATCAAGAATCAAGTCATGGGCTCTAAAAAGTGAAGTCTAACTAAAGAAAGGAATCATATTTGTTCTTGTCCCAGTGTCCATTCCCCTGGTGATCACCATGTCCCCCCACATGAGTATCCGCAGGCTACCCGCCAGTCAGTGCTTTGTGCCACACCATGCCACGCCACCACAAGCCTCACACACCTATGTGCCAACCATGGCTTTCTTCACTATGGCTTTGGCCAACTCCGTTCCTTCAAATTTTAGTCTTCAGACACTGTGGAGTTACATGAGTGCACAAGTACAACAGGCTTTGAGGATGCTCAGGCCAAGAGGCAATCTTCCTGTACACCAACTCTGTCAAGACAAAGATGCATAGGGAGCATATTTCACCCATACATACTTCACCTGCATCAAGCTATGGTCAAGTAACCTCACTGAATGAGTTGAACTTTTCCCTTCCCAGGAATATTAAACCCTATTTATTCAACTGGAGTTAACAGACATACACACCAATTATGAGTAAAACTAGAGGCCTAGTGCACAAAATTCGTGCACAGGGTTGGGGGAGGAGGAGGGCAGGCGGGGAGGTCCCTTGGCCTGACCTGCACCCTCTCTAATTTGAGAGCCCTCAGACGATGTGCTACTGACCACTTGGGCCCACTCTGCGTGGTTCTCTGCTCTCTGCTGAGCCTGTCTGCTCCACACCACAGGGATGAGCAAGCAGGGCCTGCTAGGTGCTGCCTGCGGCACGCTTGTCTGCTCACGGGTCACCACTGCGACCGCCCAGCAGGCCCTGCTGGGAGCTGCCTGCAGCCCCGCTTGCCTGCTCCCCGGTCACCCTGATTGCTTGCTCCCCTGTTGCCGCTGCCACTGCCAGCAGGCCTTGCTGGATGCTGCCTGTGGGCCCCGCTTGCCTACTCCCCGGTCGCCCTGCTTGTCTGCTCCACGGTCACCATGATTGCTTGCTCCCCAGTCGCCGTCACCACTGCCACCACCCAACAGGACCTTCTGGGTGCTGCCTGCAGGTTCCAATTGCCTGCTCCCCAGTCACCCCGCTTGCCTGCTCCCTGGTTGCCCCGCTTGCCTGCTCCATGGTCACCATAGCCACCACCCAGCAGGCCCTGCTGAGTGCTGCCTGTGGCCCACTTGTCTGGTCGTGGGTCACTGTGGCAACCTCCCAGCAAGCCCTGAGTGCTGCCTGCGGTCCCACTTGCCTGTGGAGCCCCTTGCCTGCTGGGCTCCCGTTGCTGGAGTGACGCCGCCAACGTCCTCCCAGCCACTATGTGCACATCCATCTTTGTCATGAAATGATGGTTAATTTGCATATTACTCTTTTATTTAGATAGGGTATGAGGGCTGCAGAGAATGGTGACTCTTCAGTGAACTAAAGATGGTCAAGTTCATTTTTTACCAGTTTCAGTCGAGGAGCTTATGGGTACATATAGCAGAAGGTACGGTGCAGTGGGCAGAGCACTGCTTGGTCACAGGGTCTGGGTTTTAGATCTGGCTCTGCCATTTACTTAAGCAACTGAAGGCAGGAACCTTCCTTTTCATCCACGTATGCTCAGTACCTAACACTGCTTAGCACACTATGGGACCTCGATGAGTATTGGTTCAATGAAAGAGAACATATTCTTTGTGACTTTGGACACCCTAATGTCTTTTGGTATAAGTTTCTAGACCTTCAAAAACAAGGACATCATAATGCCTCCATGCCTTCTACACTGGGTTGTGGTGACAACCAGGTGGACTAACAGACATTGGTTGTATTGGTTGTATGTAAATAATTATCTGTGAAGTATAAAGAATGCTACAAAGGTTAATTCTAAGTAAAGAAGCATTATTGCAATGGGGGTGGTAACAAGGCTACTTCAAGGAACATGGCCCTCAAAGCCCAGATTTCTCCTCTGTCCCTTGAACCACTTAATCTACCTCTTGGTATGCAAAGATATTCAATCCTCTGAGAAAGATCATTGATATGGTTCTAATCAAAATTGAAAGCGTGTGCCAGGCTCTGGAAAAACAAAGTGCTAAAGAAAAGTTTTCAAGTCCTTCCTGACAAGATCTCCCTTCATGAATTCCCCATTCACAGAGCAGCACCAGCATCCTTGCAATGCCTTAGGTCTAAGTGCCTGCCATTTGCTTGTCAGGTAAATTCTTTCTATTTAATGACCCTGGAATTGCCTGAAGCCATTATTACCTTACCAACTTTTTAAAAAGCTAACTTCATATCATTACAAATCCACTCTGGGGTTATGGGATAAATAATAAAGTATTTGGGGGAAATGTTTTATCGTACCACAGAACATATTCAAAATAAATGCCAACGGATTAAAGATAATTGTTTTAAAATGGAGCAACAATAAAACAAGAAGAAAACATAGGTAAATATGTAATCATGGAAGGGACTGCCATTCCTAATCATTAATGCAATGAAAAAGACTGCAAAAAATTTTTTATATATTTAACCATGGAAAAATTATACACTTCTATATATCATAAAATACCCACAAAGTTAAAATATTAAACTAGGGGAAATATATAAAACACGTAAGAAAAGGGATAATAGTCTTACTGTATATATAGTGCTATAAGAAGTAAATAGTTTTTAAAAATCAGATAAAGTTGAATTAGGAAGTCAGGTAGAGAACTCCATGTCAGGTTTCACTTATATGTGGAACTAAAAAAAAAAAAAAAAAGAAACAAGCAAAACAAAAGCAGACTCATAGAAGCAGAGGCCGTAAGGATGGTTACTAGAAGGGAGAAGTAGGGGGGTAAAAAAGGTGAAGGAGAATATAGTCAATAATATTGTGATAAGTTTGCATGGTAACAGATGATTACAGAATTAGTGGAGTGATTACAGTGCAAGGTATAAAAATATCAAATCACTATATTGTACACCTGAAAGTAATAAAACCAATATCATATTGTATACCAACTCTACTTAAATTTTTTAAAAGTGAGTTAGGACATGCAGTGAATCACAAAAATAAAAATAAAAATAAAAGAGGGGATGAAGAGAAATAAAAATAACCAAAAAATGAGGAGAAAAAGCTCATATCATCAGTAATTAAAAATAAAAAAGAAATACCATTTTTCCCTACCAAATAGGCAAATAGTTAAAAAATATAATCCCCAATACTGACAACTGTACAAGGCAGCAGGAGGTCTCATATGCTCCTGCTGGTAGCAAAACAGGTCAAATCTTTCTGAAGAGAAATTTGGCAACATATCTAAAACTATACAAAGGCTTACATCCTCCAATCAGAATTTCCATTTTTAAGAATTTCTGCTAAGGGAATTATCAGTGATGTGTGCAATGAATTCTATACAAGAATGTTCACTATGGTGCATTTCCATAACTGAGTGTTATAAAACTCTTTCCAAGGAAAATGTAATGGTATTTAGTGATAAATGCTCATAATATTAATGAAAAGGCAAGATTCAAAGCTATATGGGGTATGATCCAAACATGGGGACAAGGGAAAATAGAAAACCACACATTTATATGTACATTTCTGTGGGAAAGTCAATGATGGTGCTCTCAACATCAACCTGGAGTTCTTTTTAATTGTTTGATTTTCATTCCTGGAGACCCTGAAATGGCAGGGGCAAAAGGAAGATTTTCAAAGTCAATGTTTCAAAGTACAAAACTCTGGGCTTTATTTTTTCTCACCCAAAAAATACTCAAGTCATTAAGGAAAAGAGGAAAAAAAGGAGGAAAAGGGAAGACAACACAGGAACCATTCTTCTGTAATGAAATCTAAGACAGAAGGACAGGAGGAACGCCACGCCACCCCCAGTGGCGTCCTCCAGAGGACGCAGGACACAGGAGAGGATCCACAGACGTCTGGGTTGAGCACATGTATCTATGCCTGCTGCTTTCCTACCACAAATGTATGGCCTTCCTCAGATTTCAGCCAAACAGATCGCCTGGCCTCTTATCTCATTCTCTCCAGGGTTCCAGCCTTCCAGTATCAAGCAAGTTGATTTAACGTTTCCTCAAACTGAAAACAATCTGGAGAGATCAATGACCCCCCCGCCGCCAAAAAAAAAGCAATGTCCAAGTGTGTACATAGCAAAAAGAGGAGGGTAGTACAGAGCAAAAGTGTTTTTACAGAAAGGCCCAGAAAAGAGTAAACAATCTCCACCACTTTGTGGACTAATAGTACAAAGAGAGCTTTGATTTTATTTCTCAGACATTTTATAAACATTGGAGAGAGCAAGTGAAAGACATCACGCAGCTTGCAGTGGGGGCAAGAGGCTGGGATCCAGTCCAAAATCTTCCCATGATTTCACCCGTGACACATACATGCAGAGAAAAGACTGCAGTGTCACAAAGCATTCAAAGGACTTAATTTCTATTGGTCATGGGACTATGCAACATGTTTATTTTCTTCTTTTTAGTTTTTCTACTTAGGAATTTTTTTTGAAATTTACCAATTTTGCTTTTATAATGAGAAAAAACTATTACAACAGTGCTTACCTATTTAATTAGGTCAATGAAATACCACCTTTATGTCACTTTTCTGCTCATAAACCTATAATGGCTTCCTAGCAGCTAATAGCTATCCAATCAAATGCACAACTTTTCCAGTATGTTCTACCAGATCTGATGATGGCCAGAAGCTTTAGCCTGGCACAGAAACCACTGCCCCACCTCCCACGACCTCCTTGCCTCCCTCTTTAGCTCTATCCAGGTTACGTGGACCCGTATTCCAGACACCGACTGTTATCGTGGTCGCTTTGGTGCACATGCCTTTGTTAACCTTCTTACTCAGCTTGAAATTCCTCTTTTGTCTTTTTTCCTCCAGGCCCCACTGACTGTGTGCTCTAGTGAAAGGTCTCTCCTCTCCTCTAGGAAGCAGACTGCTGCCTCCTCTGTGCTCCAGGGATGTTGGGTCCACATGCATTGCATTTGTTCTCACATCTCTCTCACGAGACTGCGAGTTCCAGGGCAAGCACTCATCTTTGTTCTCCCCCGAACCTAGATCAAAGGGGCACTGAACGAATGTTTGCTAAATTGCGTTTTCATCTTAATTTTTCTATTTCTGACCATGTTAACTCGCATTTTCATCTTTGATTAAAAACATTTCTTTTTTACTGAATTTACTGGGATATTTTCATCTTACTGGTTCTATTCCTTTCGAATCTCCAATACAGAGATTTATGCGAATAGTTCAGACTAGCAAACATCCGCCTCAACACTACTGACCATTTAAAACTGAATGTGCGTGCCATGCTTTCCAACTGGAATTTCATCTACCTCAGGACTCTCAGCCATCACCCTGTCTCACGACCCTCTCACTCCTTCACGGGAAGCTTCCCCTCCTGGACCACACTCTCTGACCCACGCCTTCAAGTACATACCCTTCTCTCCTTAGTTTCTCTCCTGGGTCTTTCTAAACCTGTAGTTATTTAGACCCTGTTTGTCCAACGCTATGAAGTGCTATGTTAATTATGCCTTACAGCCTCCCCCATTAGACCGTCATCTCCTTAAAGAAAGAAAATGTTGCCAATGACTTGGAATCCCACTTCCTCTGCGTCCCTGGCACAGTCCTTCACACAGAGAGCTCCCTGCCCAGGGACAATGGCCTTCCTCTGCTCCAAGAAAGAGTCCAATCCATGCCTGTACTAATTCAGCCAATATACACCAATGAGTTTCAACAGTTCCAAATGGCCCTGCGGACTGCCCTCTGGTGAATAAGGAGCAGATTGAGAATACTATACAGGACCCCTTTTCTAGTCATTAGCAGTAAGAGATGGTGTCTAGCTTCACATCCTGCTGCTCACATCAGAGGACCGCCACGAACCCCCGTTAACAGCAGGAAGTTGAGGCGAGGGCTAAACCTGGTGTCAGCATGGCCAGGCCTGAGGCACGTGCCGGCAAGAGCAACACAGACTGGGCCTCTGAAGCACCTGCTTGTTCACGGGACACTCATGGGCTGCCCCTTCTATAAAGCGTTTTCTCCTGGACCCTACAAGCGAAAGCAGAGTTAGAAAAAGGGTTTCGGGGTGTGGGCAAGTATTGTTTACTTGGACTGGCTGAGAAGTCAGCCTGCACAGCGATGGGACAGACCCCCTGAGAGGGGAGGACTCACTGGGCTGCACACTCGGAGGAGAACAGGAGGTGGGAAGGACTGAAGGGTGGGACCTGAATTGGCTAGGAATGTGCTTTCTGACTGGAGGCAGATAGACCTGTGTTATAACTGTAGTCGGTCACATACTGCGCAAATTTCTTAACCTCATCATGTTTTCCCTTTTATTAGGATTTATATAGTAAAACATAGTGAGAGAGTTGTCATTAAACCTAAGAAACACAGATGTATGAGAATAAAAGCTTTAAATCAGCGGTTCTCAACCTGTGCATCACGACCCTTTCACAGAGGTCGCCTAAATACATCCTGCATATCAGATATTTACATTACAATTCATAACAGTAGCAAAATTATAGTTATGAAGTAGCAATGAAAATAATCTCATGGTTGGGGTCACCACAACATGAGGAGCTGTATTAAAGGGTCACGGTGTTAGAAAGGTTGAGAACCACTGCTTTAAATCTTTCTCCACCTTTACCATACCATCCAACCCAGCCATCCTTCTGTGTATGCTCAATTCAACAGAATATGGCAACAACTAAATCTTACCAAATTCTGGTCTATCAATTCTAAAACAGATACACTTCCAGCTCAACACAAATAGCTCTCATCCTAAAGAGGACTGCATCCTTCTTGATCACCTTGAACTTCCTAATCAGTGTGAAAGGAATCTTAAAAAATTCTAGACTAATACTTACTATTCTATGTCTCCCTCCTAAACTGTAAAGACTTCAACTTTACCGGGGTTGACCTGCAGACCTTGAGCAGCAGATGAATGGATTACTCTGACACACGTTTCTGTGAAATAGAGGGCTAAGGGGCTGCTTGGCTATAGGGACCAAAGAGCCCCATTCACCTGCCTCCCTAGGCTTTTATTGTAAAACAGCTTGAACTAAAATTAACCTCTAGATACAACCAGCAGGGTAAGCATCCTTGAGAAAGCACTTGCTTCTACAAGGTCAGGCCTAAAGAATAAACAGAGATTCCAGTAAAACACCCAAGGGCTTGGACTTGTTTGGAAAAATCAAGGCAGGGGCTGCCACCTTTGACAAGGTCCCCCAACCTTTCCAAGAATCCTCCTTACAGACTTTCCTACCAAGTCCCATGCTTCCCCACAACTTGATAGACTTTGGCATTTAGCAATTTCTTCTTGCAAACAGTGTGGGGTGGTGGTAGAAGCACAGGCTTGATGCCTGTGTGTCTAGAATGGGATCCAGTTCTATAAACTTGCCAGATATCTACTTCAGGAAAATCATCAGTATATTCATTTGCAAGGTGGGCAAAAAAATGCTGATTCTACACATACTTTTGTATTTTTATATGTTTTTATTGATTTTAGAGAGAGAGGAAAGGAGAGGGGGAGAGAGGCAGAAACACTGATGAGAGACAAACACTGATCGGCTGCCTCCTGCATGCCCCTCCACTGGGGATCAAGCCCATAACCTGGACATGTGCCTTGACAGGGAATCGAACCAGGGACCTCTCAGTGCACTGTAAGACATTTGTTCAGTATTTTTGAACAAAGTAAGAAATTATCTCATTGTAAGACATTATTCAAATACAAACACGGGAGGATATAGTTATATAATGAACAAAAAGCTGGTATAAATAACAAAACCTTAAAGTCTACAGGACAGGTTCTATCACAGTCTCTGAATATTTGGCTCAACTACTACTAAATTCTATTATTGAGAATCTTGTAAAGTAACTCACTTCCACCATTTAAATTTGAATGTGCTAGGAGTGTCTTAGTGGTGGGTCCTATTGGTTGTGGTGAAAGTTGTGAATGTCAGAATCTTCAGTTCTTTGACTCCTTGGAGTTGAGGAGTGGATAGACTCAACGCCAGCTCTTCCAGCCCAGGGGCCTGTCCTGGTGGATCAGGGGACACTAGGGCTCACAGTCAGCCCAGTCAAACCCTCATCAGGGTCAAAGACTCCCTCTTCATCAACTTGAGAGTTAAGTCAATCCAGGACTCTGGGTCTTCTGAAACAAGGTTCAGGCCTAGGCAGAGCTAAAGCATCATTTCATGAGGATCAAAGTCCTGTGTGATTGATGGCTCTATCAACAGCATGTCTGCAAAGCAGCTCAGCAAGAGCCTGCTGAGCATGAGGTATTTGCCAGCTCCACAAAAGGAGCAGATAGGTTCATACAAAACTATGAAATGGGCCTTGTGGCTTCAACCACACTGGAACTTCAGGGAGCAGAGTGATTCTGAAATACATACTGGAAAGTACCTGACTCATAAGGAAGGGTTATAAGAGTATGTGCCAGGCCCTTTCAATGCTCATGTAAAAGACAGTGAAATGCAAAGCAAAATGTCCTGTTAACAGTACCGGAAGTGCCATGAATTTAACTCTGGAATGCTAAGTCAACTAATCTTCAATATTCCGTGTTCAGATGACAGGCAGGCAGCTGAAGCTAGAGTTTAGGCTTGTCCAATTAATCAAATAACCTCCATGCCACTTATCCTTGGAAATGGCATTAGAAAAGCCTCCATGTTCCCCCAAATCATATAAAATGCCATGGCTTTCTGTTCATTAAATCCAGGCTGGCCTATCCCGCTATGTCATATTTTGACATTAGCCCCAAGGGACATACAATCAAAATTAAGAGGAGACCTTAGCTAAAACTGGCATGCCCCACTCCAATGAACCATTTATGCTCACACATAGATAAAAATGTATCTTCTCCAAATGACGAATATTAAACTGTTGGAGATATAGACACAAATGATTCATTTCATTACGCATAAAATATTTCTTTTGTCTTTTAATTCAATACATAGAAGGAGTGTTCACATCACCATCATAGCAAGTACAGAGGTGATTATTATGTATAATTACATACAGATTTCAATACTACTAACATCATGGTATTTACTGAATAACCCTGCAGTACTAATAAAATCTGGTTTTTCTCTTGCTCTCAATCAACTCACGGCTTCCCTTTTTCATTCAGACTAAACGCCAAACTCCTCACCATCGCCTCCAATGCTCGGCTATGCCCACTGTCTGAGTCCATCGCATACAACCCCAACCTCATCCCACCACTCTCCACCCCCGGCCTGCCTGCCGTGGCTCATTCTGTCCCTGCACACTGGCCTTCCTTCTTTGTTCTTTGTCCCATGAATGAGCCAGGAGAAGGGCCTTTGTCCCTGCTGTTTCCTTTGTTTGAAAAGCTTTTCCCCAAGACCTCTGTGTGGCTAACTTCTTAGATCTCAGGTCAAACGTCTCCTCGACAGTGGAGCTTTCCTGGGCACCCTAACGACTGCTGTGCTCCACTCTTTATCAGGTTCCCTCACCCATTTGGCTTCCTCCGCAGCACAAATATATTTCAGTCTGAAACCGGCTGTCTGTTGATTAACTGGCCCACTAAACCATAAGCTCCAATAGGAAAGCAGTTTCCACTCACTGCATCCAGAATTGTGCCTGGCACACAGTAGGTGCTTGTTCCATAGATGAAAGCTGTGCTAGAAGGTGGACAGAGCGAGCGACAGCATGGCCAGCCACCTCCCGGAGCTGTCTAACGACTGGGAAACAAATGGGCGAATGGCAGCCAAGAAACAAACAAACAACAAACTTAGCAGTTGCATATTAAATTATGATCAAGCAACCAAGGTAGCTGAAATTACCCAAGATGAACAAATTATTTAATAAAATAAAGAAGGGGCACATGACATGTGAGTGGCCTGGGCTGGGAAGGCTTCTGAGGTTTTGAGAACGAAAAACTTGAACTTTCTAACA